>CM075204.1:21825809-21840809 GCA_037577475.1 Chaunax sp. Z400 | reverse complement strand
CTGGTCTGCATTCAATTTATCAAAGTAGTTACTGAGTCATTTTCTGTTGAGCAGCCAGTTTCTTTTTCAGATTGTTCTTTTAGGACTTGAACACATGTTGGTTTAAAGTAAAGGTTTAATGTTCATAGTTGTTCATGTTGGATAGAAAGACTTCCTGTAGTGATCTGATTGGTCCGTTGTGTCTCAGACCTGCTGTGGATAGAAAGACTTCCTGTAATGATCTGATTGGCCCAGTGTGTATCAGACCTGCTGTGGATCTTTTCCAGACTTAAATCTTCTAAACTTTTTCAGGTTTAGATCCTCCATGTTGGTGCCTGTGTTCAGTGGGCGGGGCCGACTGAAGGGCGCCACACATCACCACCACCATGCAGCAGCAGATCCCAGTTCAGTCTCAGAGGACTATAAATCTGTCCTCCTTTGTCCTTGGGGTGCAGTGAATCGTTGCCCTTTTTGTTTGCTCTTTTTAATCATCACTGGAGGGAATGTTGAGCTTTAATTAAGAGTAACGTAGCAGTAAGCTCTGAGATGAGCTGTCTGTCTGTCTGTCTGTCTGGTACCACAGAGCCTCTGTTCATTGTTTATGGGTTGAGCTGGTTTCTGCTTCAGATGAGGTTAAACATGTTGAACTTTCCAGCAGCATCTTCAGTGTGAAGGTTTCCTGGAGTTAGTCTGGACCTGCCTGGAGGGAGGAGAGGGAGGAAGTGCTTTAAAGGAACAGTCTGATATTTTAGGAACTCCTCATGTGAACATGGAGTTTGTTAACCAGACATAAGGCGTGTTCAGCTAACAGGTTACTTCCTGTACTGATACTTCACAGTAAAAGCACCCTTCAGGTCCTTCTAGACTTTTAATTTGAAACATCTGCATTAAATATGGAGCTTGACAGTAACATGAAGGAACAGAAAAATGAAGATGATGAAATAACCTGGCTCTGTGGCTCCTTCCATGAAGAAGAGAGAGAAAATGGCCTCTAACATACCGGATGTGATGGAGCAGCTTTTGGTCACAGTATATATTTAAAAGACTATTTTTACACCCTTTGACTCCATGTTTTCTGCATGTTTCTAGTTAAACGTATGTTTTACAGTCACCTGGCTGAGCAGAGAACGAGCTGCTGCTTTAAGCTGCCGTCAGTAAAAGCAGTGATTCATTAATAATAATAATTGATCTGCTCTCTCAAACGTCTGCAGGAAGGTTCAGTGACTGCAGGAGAAAAGTTTTATAGTTTGATGTTTCTGTGCTGTAAACAGGTTGCAGATCAGCTGCTGTCTCTTCTGTATCGTCTTGTTTGACGGCTTCTTATTACCGAACAGCAAACAGTCATTTCCAGAGAGTCCCAGAAAAGTGCTGACGCAGCGGAGCTGTGCAGGCAGAGGCAGCAGAACGGCTGTAATGAATTAACCCGTGTTGACTGCTGCTCTGAAACACTCCGTCATCTCTGCTCACACTGCAACAGGCTGGGATGGAAGGAGAAGCTGGGAGGATCACAACCCAGACACAACCAGAGTCTCTGGACATGTTAGAAACACGGTCATGTATGATCATCTGTTGGCTTCATCTGAACAAAGCAGCTCATTATTTCAGCTGCAGGCTGTTTAAATGGGCTCCTGTCCTCCAGCAGACATGAAATGGAACGTGGGTCATGTTCCATACGCTGTCGTGGTGTTTTTCCTTCAGATGGCCTGAGAAGAGAAGCTGAGGTGGATCATTGGATCATACAGCAGCTTTCACTTCACACAGGATCCTATTGATTAATCAGGAAGTGATTTTCTCTTTTGACTGATTGATCTTTGTACAAAATGCCTTTTTTTCCCTGTCAAACTGAATCAAACTGATTCGTTCGTGATGAAAATATTTTGGAATAAACTCCATACCTACCATGTCCATGTATCCCATCATGCAGTGGGGTCTGTGTGTTCTCTGATCTGTGGTGGAGACCAGAGTTCTGGGTGTAATCAGGACTGAGGCGTCACTCAGGTTCGTTCAGCAGCAGCAGGTTCACAGAGAGGAGAGAGTCATTAAATGTCATCACTTCCTGTCACTCACCGCGAGACGCCGTCTCCAGGGCAACGATGAGTAATGAGTGAGAGTTTGGTTTGGAAACATGAACAATGAAAGACGGAGTATGAGGCCAGGAAACACAGTATGTTCTCTAATTTGTCCTGTGGGGGCTTCTGTACTTCTGGTACATGTTTACTTCCTGCTCCACTTTTTAATGGACCTGCAGCCAAACATCTCATTCACAGCTTTTCAGGACGGCAGAATGTTTATTTATTACCGAGTGTCTATTATGCTCAGAAAACTCTATTTTTTTTGGATTATTAATTAAAGTTTTTCTTGTAAAATTACATTTTGAATCACAGTTTTATAACTTTTTCCTCCAGAATTGTGATTTATTTATGTCTTTATTACATTTTTCTCATTACATTAAACATTGGGGCAGCTGTGGCTCAGGGGGTAGAGCGGTCGTTCACAGAACAAAAGGTCGGTGGTTCGATCCTCAGCTCCTGCAAGTCCACAAGTTGAAGTATCCTTGAGCAAGATACTGAACCCCAATTTGCTCCCCGGGCGCCGCGTGTAGTGGCAGCCCACTGCTCCTCAGGGATGGGTCAAATGCAGAGAAAGAATTTCCCCATGTGGGACTAATAAAGGTATCATTATTGACCTCATAATGACATCATTCTTGTAAATTCTAACTTTATCATTTCAACATTATCTAATGATACTGAGGCCTTTTACTGTCACATTACAGTTTTTATTTCTGGTAAATACACAATTTAATTTTTTTAAAGATTTCTCATGACTTTTTTTCTCGCAAAATTAAAACTTAATTGTGTTGAAATGATTTTTTTCTTATATAATTACCATTTTAATATTAGAACCCATGACTCTTTGAATGAAATGACCTTTTTTCTTGAAAAAAGTATAAAATATCATAATATGATGAAGATGAACTAAAACCACGACATCTGATCAGTTCAACTAGTTCTTGTAAAAATGTAACTTTATTCTCACATGTGACCTTTTTATAAATAATATTATGACTTTTATTTTGGAAAACACGTCTTTATTGTGACGTTACGTCTTATAATGAATTAGTTTTCCATAACGTTGTGGAGACGTTGGGCAGGTTAGAGTCCAGGTGTCGGTATAGAATGACCTCATGTTGAAGATGTGACTTCATCAGTGAAGAACAAACACTTTCTTCTTCTGTGGTGACTTTTTGAAGGCACCAGGTGGAAACATCCTTCAGGGAAATGACTCGGATTATCCTCCTCAGAAAGCCGTGAAAATTGCTGTAATAATTGAGAAATTGCCTCCCATGGTGCTCTGAGCCTCGTCTTCCTCAGTGTGAAGGTTTGAGTTAGCGTAGCGCCGACACACGGTTTGTTTCCAGCTCTCCTCGGGCTCTTGTGGCGAGGCCGTTCTCAGCAGGTCCGTGTCATTGTTCAATTTCATGCAGACCTGAAGTTAATTGGTGCAGTTTCATGGACGTCGATGTGTTTTCACTGCCAGTGGAAATACCATCCGTACCCTGGGCTGTAAGGATGGAGGGCTACAGTCCATCCTATCGACATGTTTGATATTTACAAAGTTCACCCTGATCCTCGTCTGGTGACGGATCTCAAGGTGTGCAGATCAGACAGACTCCAGGAGTGAAGACTAATCAGTCACCACAGTCTGGTGTGTTATATTCAGGCTACTTACACTTTATTCTCCTATGAATCCGACCCGGTGTGGCCGCGGGGACGAGGAGCTCGGCCCTCCTGTTTCACCACACCATGATGTGAGACGAGGCCTGGGACAAAAAGGAGACGTCTGTCCTCGCTCCTCGTGTCGCCTGCTGCTTGTCCTCACCTCAACACTTTTAGTCTGACTCTGCTTTAAGCTTCGTTTTGCAGCAGAAACTCTCTGTTTGAATGTTTTTAGCATGCAGCTGGCTAGCATACTGGCTAACGATCAAACAGCACCATGCTTGACGTGACATAACACTGGAGCGTGACATGCAGCAGGTCTCTGATCAGATTTCAGTGAGGAGAATGAATATGGATTAAAAACAGCAGAGGATCGTTTGGAACACAGATAAAGATCTTATTTTATTAGCAGGTGTAAACGATCCGCCTCCAACAGGAAGTATGAATCCTACAGAACAGTAACTGAACATCACTGATCTGGGACCAGCTGGTACTAGTTGAAACATCATCATCATTATCTTCGTCTCCTCTGGATGCGTTCCTCTAGTCGCCGTAGTGACGAGCTGCAATCAGTCGTTTCCTGTCTCAGCGGAGCTTCAGTCTCCCTCATTCCCACGCCTCACCCTTAATGAACTTCCTCACATTTTCTCACCCCTGTATCGTAGCAACACATTTCATCACCGCCCAGTCACCTGAGTCTTCATCTCAGGCCTTCAGAATGAAGGCATGAAGCCAGCAGCTGATGGTGTTTTTCTTCTTCTACCTCGTATCGTCAGCGTCTCAGCCGTCCAGAGGAACGTCTCTCTGAAGAGAGCGATGAGACACCAGCAGGTTCCTCTACATGGAGGAGTATGTGTGCTTTGATGCGTACCAGATTCCACTTCCTGTTTGAGTCAGCACATATCTGTCAGTGGACAGAGCTCCTTTCTCTACAAACCAACACTGAGTCTTTTACATTTCCACTAGCATGTCAAATAAAGTTTTGAGATTTTGAATCATGTTTTGACAAATGATGTCAGCTTCTGAAGATGTGATGAGGAGTCAGAAAAGTGAAAATTTTGTCTAGGTTGAAGGTTTTTTAGCTCACTGCCTTCCTCCAGAGCTCTCAGCTGGACGTCATGGTCTTCCTCAGCAGATAGAGGAAGGCCAGTTAGCTACTGGTGAGAAGATTAATCATGTCGATGATGTAATGACCTGTGACAGATGAAAATCATTAGTGGTGTCATCCTGCTTTCATCACTGCTGTAATTTGGTCCTGGATGGCCTCCGTACTTGAAGCAGCAGTCGGCTGGTTGGACCAATGAATGAGTTAAATAAAACAAACAATCCTGCTGTTTACCTGTAAATAAAAGCTGCAGCTGCTCCATGTGCTCTCCTTGATCGGAGTAATTTAAAGGACAGCTGTGACTTTGTCCACACAGATTAGGATCAGGTCCTTGTTGAGCCGTTTTTCCTTCCTGTAAAGGGCAGAGGCAGCCGCATCGACTTTTCTCTTGATAAGGTTTTCCAGCGTGCTGATAAGGGAGTGGGCCGAGGCTTCGGTCAGCAGCTTACAGCCTGACAGCACCGCTGTGCACAGTCAGCATCAGGACCCGGCCAGAAAGACCCACTTCATCATCAAACACTGAGCAGCAGCAGCTCAACCCCGACGCATGGAAGATTATTGTGACAGTTACCATGACAACAGCATCCCAAATGTCTTCATGAGAGATTTCAACAAGGAGATGAAACTTCAGCAGTGACTAGACTTTATAACCTGCATTTTCTCTCTGCAGAAGACTTTTATAAAACAAGACTTTTATCAAATAGGACTTTTATAAAACAAGACCTTTATGAAACAAGACTTTTATAAAACGGGACTTTTATAAAACGGGACTTTTATAAAAGGGACTTTCATAAAACGGGACTTTCATAAAACGGGACTTTTATAAAAGAGGACTTTTATAAAATAAGACCTCTATAAAACATAGATGGAGAAGTAGATGGAACTAGTTTTAAACTAGTTCCATCTACTTCAGGTGTTTTAAACTATACTCCTTCTTCTTCAGGTGTTTTAAACTAGTCTCCATCTTCTTCAGGTGTTTTAAACTAGTCTCCATCTTCTTCAGGTGTTTTAAACTAGTCTCCATCTTCTTCAGGTGTTTTAAACTATACTTCTTCTTCAGGTGTTTTAAATTAGTCTTCTTCTTCAGGTGTTTTAAATTAGTCTTCTTCTTCAGGTGTTTTAAATTAGTCTCCTTCTTCAGGTGTTTTAAACTAGGCTCCTTCTTCTTCGGGTGTTTTAAAGTGGTCTCCATCTTCTTCAGGTGTCTTAAAGTAGTCTCCATCTTCTTCAGGTGTTTTAAACTAGGCTCCTTCTTCTTCGGGTGTTTTAAACTAGGCTCCTTCTTCTTCGGGTGTTTTAAAGTGGTCTCCATCTTCTTCAGGTGTTTTAAACTAGTCTCCATCTTCTTCAGGTGTTTTAAACTAGCCTCCATCTTCAGGTGTTTTAAACTAGTCTCCTTCTTCATGCGTTTTAAACTAGTCTCCTTCATGCGTTTTAAACTAGTCTCCATCTTCTTCAGGTGTTTTAAACTAGTCTCCTTCTTCTTCAGGTGTTTTAAACTAGTCTCCTTCTTCTTCAGGTGTTTTACTGTGAAGCTCCACAGATGTGTTTAGATGTGTTTACTGGTAGAATAAACAGTCCTACCATCTGGCTGAGCACCAGAAACTAAACTCGACCTTCAGAATGGGATCCATGTCTCCTCACTGTTTCCCATTGTGAGTTCCAAACAGGAAGTGACATCTCTGATCAGTTACAGGGCAACGTGTACGGACGAGTCGATGCCCTGCACACAGACTGACAGGATGATGGGCTGCAGCAGCCTGTTGCTCCCATAACCCACCTCACCTCCGTCTGTCAGAGGGAGTCAGTGGCTCTGCAGAAGCTCCTCCTGAACCTGACAGTGTTGCATCGAGTTGTTGTCATGTTGACATTCCTGCAGCTGATTTTTTCCAGACGGAAGGAAATCGTGTTTCTTACCTTGATGATGTGTTGAGGGCATTGACCAAACTGTCGCCTGCAGAGCGGCTCAGTCGAGGCTGCTGGTTCTCTTTAGTGAACACTAGGCGCCGCTGAAGATGTTTGTTAGCATCAGATACCAACTGAAACCAGCCTGGAGAAGTCTGTCTCCTGTTTGTAAGTTAACTGGGCTCCTCTTTAATCTGTCATTTCTGCTGTGGACTAAAGAGGTCATCCATGGAGCAGGAGGGCTGAGGTTTCAACCTCTGATGAAGTATGTCAGTAGAATTGGAGGAGGAAGGAGTTTATGCTACTTCCTGGTTCTCAGAGAACAGAGGAATGTTTTAGTCTCTGCTGCAGCAGCTGGTTCCTCTGTGTGTCTGTCTGTCTGTCTGTCTGTGGGTGTGTGTGTCTGTGCGTGTGCGTGTCTGTGCGTGTCTGTGCGTGTGCGTGTGTCTGTGCGTGTGCGTGTCTGTGCGTGTGCGTGTGTCTGTGCGTGTGTGTGTCTGTGCGTGTGTGTCTGTGCGTGTGTGTCTGTGCGTGTGTGTGTGTGCGTGTGTGTGTGTGTCTGTGCGTGTGTGTGTGTGTCTGTGCGTGTGTGTGTGTCTGTGCGTGTGTGTGTGTCTGTGCGTGTGTGTGTGTGTCTGTGCGTGTGTGTGTGTCTGTGCGTGTGTGTGTGTGTCTGTGCGTGTGTGTGTGTCTGTGCGTGTGTGTCTGTGCGTGTGCGTGTGTCTGTGCGTGCGTGCGTCTGTGCGTGTGTGTGTGTCTGTGCGTGTGTGTGTCTGCGTGTGTGTGTCTGTGCGTGTGTGTGTGTCTGTGCGTGTGTGTGTGTCTGTGCGTGTGTCTGCGTGCGTGTGTGTCTGTGTGCGTGTCTGCGTGCGTGTGTGTGTCTGTGCGTGTGTCTGCGTGCGTGTGTGTGTCTGCGTGTGTGTCTGTGTGCGTCTGTGTCTGTGCGTGTGTGTGTCTGCGTGTGTGTCTGTGTGCGTGTGTGTCTGTGTGCGTCTGTGTCTGTGTGCGTCTGTGTCTGTGCGTGTGTCTGTGTGCATCTGTGTCTGTGCGTGTGTCTGTGTGCGTCTGTGTCTGTGTGCGTCTGTGTCTGTGCGTGTGTCTGTGTGCATCTGTGTCTGTGCGTGTGTCTGTGTGCGTCTGTGTATGTGTGCGTGTCTGTGCGTGTGTCTGTGTGCGTCTGTGTATGTGTGCGTGTCTGTGCGTGTGTCTGTGTGCGTCTGTGTATGTGTGCGTGTCTGTGCGTGTGTGTATGTGTGCGTGTGTGTATGTGTGCGTGTCTGTGCGTGTGTGTGCGTGTCTGTGCGTGTGTGTGTGTATGTGTGCGTGTGTGTGCGTGTCTGTGCGTGTGCGTATATGTGCGTGTGCGTGTCTGTGCGTGTGTGTGTCTGTGTGCGTCTGTGTCTGTGTGTGTGTCTGTGTGTGTGTGTGTGTGTGTCTGTGTGCGTCTGTGTCTGTGTGTGTGTCTGTGTGTGTGTGTCTGTGCGTGTGTGTGTGTGTGTGTGTCTGTGTGTGTGTCTGTGTGTGTGTGTGTGTGTCTGTGTGTGTGTGTCTGTGTGTGTGTCTGTGTGTGTGTCTGTGTGTGTGTGTGTGTCTGTGTGTGTGTCTGTGTGTGTGTGTGTGTGTGTGTCTGTGTGTGTGTCTGTGTGTGTGTGAAGGCTTTTTTAGGACTAAACAACAGACTCCCTCAGCCAGCTGAACACCAGAAAGAGGTCAATTATGTGAAAGGACTAACAAAGAGCAGAGAAAATGTTTATTTTGATAATTCTTTCTTATGGAAACCATTTCGTTCTGCGGCTCTGAGAAAATTGTTCTCCTGCTGGTGAAATCAGATCCTGATCAGACGTCTGATGCTGTGAAAACAGAAAAAAGGAGTCAAAACACAGGAAGAAGAAAAACTGATGTTAAAATGTAAATCGGAACCATTTGTGGGAGGAGTTTATTTACACACGCTGTCCCACAATGCCCTGCTTTTGATGCATCTCGTCTCAGAGTGGCGTCCCTACAGAGGCCTGTCCTTCTGTTTATATCAGCTTCACTACAGAAACACTGCTGAGGATTCTCTCTCTAAAGGTCACATCTCTTTTCTGAGTGGGGCTCTGAGCATATATCACTATGGTATGGTAAAACTCAGTGATCATACAGTAAGGTTTCCATGGTAACGGCATAGCTGCTCAGGCTAATCCTTGAATCTTTATTGCAAATAACAAAGGATCTCAGTGGGGAACAGAAACTGCATGATAAGAGTTTGAGGAAGAGGTGACCCAGAGATGAAGACGATGGTGCATGCTAACACGTTTAGCGTAGAAGCTACAAGCTCATCAAACACGTAAATACTGTCTGTCAGAATGTTTATTCACAGAATGTGTTCATACAGACGCTTGACTCACGGCACAGGTCTGAGTTCAGATGTTTTCACTGAACACAGGAAACATTTCTGCAGAAATATGTTATCATTTGAACCGATTTATGTTGTAAAATACTAAGAAACCCCATCGCCTGCAGGAAGGTTTCGTTAGCATTTTATGAATAAATCTAATGAAACCTTCATCATGAAGTACCTGCTGCCAAATATTCACCTGAAATACTTCAGTGAAGTAGTCAATACTGCAGAGGATTTAGTTTGTTCCAAAGAGACGAGCAGGTCTCTGTTCAAGGACTCAGGCAAGCAGAGGGAACCAATCAAAGACCAGTACAGCAGTGGGAGGAGTCACAGACCAGTAGCAGTGATCTGCTCTTGTTTGCATCCTGACCCAGGAGGAGTTGTCCTGTACCTGTTGTCCCGGAGGAGGAGGAGGAGGAGGAGGAGCAGGAGCAGCCTCCTTCCTTCCTCCACCCAGGAGGTTTTAGATGGTGTTGGTTTGTTTGTCTGTTAGCAGGATTAAAGTTCAGAACAGATTGTGATGAACAGGTTTTGGGTTCTGGTGGTGATCGGGATCATTACAGGCCTACAAGATCCTGGTCTGTGGTTTACGATCAGAAGTGTTAAAAGCAAGAGCTGACAAAGTTTTCCTAGAAGTGCAGCATCACCCTCCTCCCTCCTCCCTCCTCCCTCCCCTGCAGTCTGGATGTGGTCCAATCATCGTGGAGATGGTGATGTTGGGCTGTGATGAGCTGTCAGGTCTACGTCTCTGTGTCTAATCCTGCCTCCCTCTTCAGTCTGATCTGGTCCACAGATCTGCAGCGTAGCTGGAGGCGTCGCTGCTTCAGCTGATAACAGCTTTCTAATCTCTGGAAATCCCCTTAAATCAAAGCAGCAGCGACACAAACAAAAACAGACCAATCAGAACTTCATACAGCTTCAGAGACCCCCCCCCCCCCCCCCCCCCCCGTTCATGTGTGATGTCTCACAGGCTAAATTTACCTCTGCCTCCACCGTCAACAGTCGTTTATGTGGAGGAATGATCAGTCTCATTCTTAACATCCCATAATATTTCATAATTCATTTTTATGGGCTCAAACTTGTTTCACTGTAAAATATGTGAAGTTACAGTTTTAGTGTCTTTAGTGGCAGCAATGATCTCCACTGTTTTTGTTTGTTTGTTTGTTTGTTTGTTTGTTTGTTTGTCAGTCAGTCAGCAGAATGACTCAGAGTCATCACTTTATTTGTGGAGGCTTGGGCTGTGTCCAGGAACAGATATATTACATCATTGTCACCAGGATGGTGGAGGTTTCATCTCTGGGCTCACTGGTAGCATGAAGACAGGGAGCGTCGAGGAGGAGGAGCCTCCAGGGAGGCTCTCCACCTCCATCCAGACTCCTCCCACTGTCAGCGGTGCCTCCACAGCCTCCTGATCAGCCTCAAAGTTGGAGACGTTTGTGCCTCAAAGGCCTCTGAAGTCAGGATTCAGTCAGCTGTAAATCAGACTCCTCCTCCAGTATAACCAGTAGCACCAGAAATGAAATGAAATGGCAGAGGTTACTTCAGAGTTATATACATGTCTTCATGTTGTGTCTCCACACTGAGCAGGAAGTTGTAGAAGAAGAAGTTTCCTGTTCCAGGAACAGCTTTAAGGTTGAGTCTCATAATAAACAGAGGGTCCAGCAGAGGTGGAGGTCTTTCATCCTGCTGCTGATCCTCCAGCGTTAGCTTGTTGTAAGAAGAGAGACGTCTGTGAGTCACTCTCCTAAAAACATCAGCTGGGCTCCTCCTGTTGTTTCTGCCGCCTCAGGCTGACCTGTGAGTCACAGCTTCAGCCGGAAGAACTGCTGTTCAGGACCGACTCCTGATCCACCGGGACAAGGAGCGACTTTTAATGATCGTAGACAGACGTTCAGCTGATGGTTTATAAACAAGACTTTATAAATATTTATTATCTTAAAGAAAAGTCAGAATATTTTAATACCAAACCTGTTCTAACAAGATATTAATATAATCTCTAATATCTCTGTTTGTTTGTTTGTTTGTCTAAACATATAAACATGTTGTGTGCTGGTGGATCTTGGTCTGAGGATGAGTTGATTAAATGTTGAGGTGGATCTTCTGGATCTGGTTTCACTCATGAAGAACCAGGAATCCTTTCATAGATCCATAAATCCTCTGAATGAGACTGAACCTCAGCTCCCTGTAGGGGGCAGGGTCACATCTCAACCCCTCTGTTACTGTGGCCCAGTACATACTGACCCCCTCCACATAGAGGTCTAATCCACCACATCAGGATCAGGATCACTATAGTGGTGGAACATCAGGAGTCTGTACCCAGATCCACCTCAGAATGTTATCCAGTCCTCTTTGAGCTGTGATCCAGTCCTCTTTGAGCTGTGATCCAGTCCTTTTTGAGCTGTGATCCAGTCCTCTTTGAGCTGTGATCCAGTCCTCTTTGAGCTGTGATCCAGTCCTCTTTGAGCTGTGATCCAGTCCTCTTTGAGCTGTGATCCAGTCCTCTTTGAGCTGTGATCCAGTCCTCTTTGAGCTGTGATCCACCTCGACGTCGTCTCTGAACAGCTTTTAGAGAGACAGACTTGATCACATGACCTCCTGTTGGTTCTTACTGATGTGAATATCATACTTTCCTCTAGTGTCTTGATGTTTTTGGCCTCATGTCTGATTAAAGTGTTTATTGGGTCAGAACCAGTGATGACGTGTTAAATCATGGTCATCGTGGTTGAACCTCTGGACCTGACGCTGACCGTCTGCTGACTCGTGTCTCTGCTGGTTTCTGATCTGCCTCTACGTCCTCATTGGTTGGATGTTGACGGTGTTTTTCCTGTCTGTTTCCTGTTTCCTCTATGCTTGCTGTTTCCTCTCTGTTTCCTCTCTGCTTCCTGTTTCCTCTCTGATTCCTCTCTGCTTCCTGTTTCCTCTCTGTTTCCTCTCTGCTTCCTGTTTCCTCTCTGTTTCCTCTCTGCTTCCTGTTTCCTCTCTGTTTCCTCTCTGCTTGCTATTTCCTCTCTGTTTCCTCTCTGCTTCCTGTTTCCTCTCTGTTTCCTCTCTGCTTCCTGTTTCCTCTCTGTTTCCTCTCTGCTTCCTGTTTCCTCTCTGTTTCCTCTCTGCTTCCTGTTTCCTCTCTGTTTCCTCTCTGCTTGCTATTTCCTCTCTGTTTCCTCTCTGCTTCCTGTTTCCTCTCTGTTTCCTCTCTGCTTCCTATTTCCTCTCTGTTTCCTCTCTGCTTCCTGTTTCCTCTCTGTTTCCTCTCTGCTTGCTGTTTCCTCTCTGTTTCCTCTCTGCTTCCTGTTTCCTCTCTGTTTCCTCTCTGCTTCCTGTTTCCGCTCTGTTTCCTCTCTGCTTCCTGTTTCCTCTCTGTTTCCTCTCTGCTTCCTGTTTCCTCTCTGCTGCAGTCTGAAGATGGTTCGTATGCAGGCTCCTCTCACAGATCAGCGCTGCTATTAATAGCCCTGCCAGGCTTTTGTGTGTCTGTAAATAAACTGCTGTTCACTGGGAGGGAGTGTAACTGAACACGCGGGGCCTGAACGCAGCATGCCTATGCAGACATACACATAAAGCTGCGTGACAGGTGATCAGACTGAAGAGGGGTTTCCTGGGCTGAGATCTGTGTCCCCTCTCCTGGTCCTCAGCTGCTGTTTGTTCCACCAGAGGAGGAGCAGAACCCTGTTTGACTGGCCTTCAGAGGCAGAGCAATATGTTTGCTTCATCACTTCATATGTGCAGACAAGTTGCCTGGTAACTACAGCGGAGCGGCAACAGTTGACTTCAGAATCAGAAGTGAACAAAAGCAGCAGGAAGTCTTTGAATATCATTCAAGGCCTTAAAAAGGTCCTTGAATGCTGCAGCTCTTGAAATCTGTGTTCAGGTTGGTTTGATGGATCCATTGAAGGTTGTTGTTGATATGATGTTTGAGTCAGTTACAACAGTTATAATCCTGATAACCTCCTCCTGCTGCTGTTTAGTCCACAGAACACAGAGAATAACATGTTCAGATCAAAGTGTATCTGCTGACCCTCCGACTGTATCATAGAGAACCATTAGTAAACAGGTAAAGGACCAGTGAACAACGTGGTCTAAATGTTCTGCAGGGTCCTCTTCAGTCGCACCTAAAATACAACATCACAACTTTCAACTTTTAATTTTGGTGTTTTAGTTAAAGTGTTTGAGGCTGGAAGTTCTTCTGAAAATGACTCAAGCTAATGCTAACATGCTAGCCTATTGAAAACAACAGGTTTTGTGCTGCTGGATGCAGGAATTAAACTAATATACTGGTGCATAAAATCCTAAATGATGATGTCACATCTGTGGGGGTAAATAGAGATGATGTCACATCTGTGGGGGTAAATAGAGATGATGTCACATCTGTGGGGGTAAATAGAGATGATGTCACATCTGTGGGGGTAAATAGAGACAGTCTGATAGCACCCTGCTAACATGCTAAAGACAGTTTCAGCATCACTTTTTGCTGCTCAGTCATATGTGTGTAAATGTTTACAGTCCTGGTTCTGACATGTTTACACATATATTTATATATGAAAACATTTCTGTAAAGAGGAGACTTTCCCGTTTCTATGGTAACAGGTGTGTCCATGTTGACTGAAGGGATGGGATGTAATGAGGTGAGAAAGAGGGACAACTCGTGTTTTCATGACTTAAACTGGCAAAGATGGAGAAAACAAACATTGTGTGACCTTTTTGTGACTTTTCTGAATCACGTCTGCTGTTTTCCAAACGTTCCGTTTATCATCTGTGGTACAGACGGACCAGCAGGAGGATCAGAGGAGTTCATCACAGCCAGCTGAATGAAGTTGAAGCATTAGTGCAGAGCGTTTGTGGAGGCGGAGTTTTGGGGTCAGCTGTGGGGTGGGGTGGGGTGGGGGGGCGTCCTTGTGCTGCCACTCAGCCGCTAACAAAGAGCGGCCAATAATAAATGGGACTTTAATTTGTTTTTCCTGGACAAGGTCGCCGTGAGTGATGGGTGAGAGGCAGCAGCGGGACAGAGAGGAGGAGAAAATGTGTGGGGAGGGGGGGTAAAATGGTCAAATCTACCAAGTAGTTCTGCTCAGAGGTTCACCGGTCTGCTTTTTATGACTGCACATGAATGCATCACAACAGGAGGAAGGAAGGAGTGAAGGAAGGAGTGAAGGAAGGAGTGAAGGACCTGCTAGTGAGAGGCTTTGTTGTCTCCACTGTCTCCATGGCAACAGGCACATCAGACTTATGGGTGTAGTAGTATTACTAGTACAGGATGTTATAGTTAATTAAACCTTTGAGTCTTTAAGAGAACAAGAAATCAGTCGTCATCCAGTCTTGAAGCTCAGACAGTTCAACAGGAAACAGAACTCCTGAAGGAGGAAGCAGGAGGCCATGTTTTACCAGCAGCTCTGCTCAGGTCCAGGTTAGTGCTCTGTGTGGGAAGTGACCCTACGTCCAGACGGCTGCGGGACGTCTTCTCTGCCCTCTGACGTCCTCTGTGTTTACATGCAGCCTGTCGGGGACACCAGCTGCTTTGCTAAGCACACGTATGGAAAACTAATGACAGCAGCAGGTTCACATTGATGCTGCAGAAGAAGAAGCATCGTTGCTGCACTCTGCAGCAATCAGCTGTTTTATAGGCTGACATTTTAGCCACCTCTGTAAATGTATTCAAATTAATTTCACATTATTGCCTCGCTTATCGCAGGCCGTGCAGACGTAAACAAAGATGCTAACAAAAGCAATTAAAAATAAATGTGTATGGACAGAAGTGCCCCAGAGAAAGAGATAAACCCGGAGCAGCATGGAGGCTGTTAGCTGCTGCTGCCGCCTCCTTTTTCTTAACCGTTGGAGCTGCTGAGGACGTTCTGGGCTCCGTCCTGGAGCGTCATCACACTAAACGCTGAATTAACCCAGTTAGTTGGAGCTGCTGCCGA
>CM075204.1:21808309-21820809 GCA_037577475.1 Chaunax sp. Z400 | reverse complement strand
GGCAACTCCTCAACATTTCAGCTGCTTGACCAACATTTTTTTCTGTTACAAGAAAAAATGATTGCAGATTTTAATGAAATCTGCTGTGGATATTCATGATCTCCAGAGGATGATTCCAAAATATTTGGCTGGACCCTCACCTTTCCTGTAGTATCACCCACAGTGTTCAGTGGACCAGCATTTTGGTCCATGACAAGGATTTTTTTAAAGTTTAGTTTTTAGAAATTCAAAGTCCCCTGAGGATCATTTTCAAGCATCCTGTGACCCCCTGACTTTCCCAGTATCCATGAGTTCTGATGTGAATGTTTATGGTCACCAGAGTATGAATCTTGAAGAGATTTGACAACATAACTTTTCCTCCAGCGTTGGACAAAAAGCTTTGTTTGTACTTGAGAACTTTTTCTTCTTCAGCAAAGCACATGATCTATCTCCAGAGGATGAATCCTGTCATTTTTGCAAACAGTGAACTTGTGTTCTTCCGCGTGACCAACATTTTTATCTTAACAAGATATAATTTTAAAATGTGCAGGGGTAAAAGTATTTTGTAGAAATGAGTATATTCATATTCACCAGAGGATTAGTAGCCCCTGAGTTATTATCTAGCCCCTCCACAAGGGGATACTTCCACCAAAATTTACATTAACAGCAAGATATTCCAAAAAGTGATCTTTTTATTAAATCTACTGGGGATGTTCATTGTCCCCAGAGGTGAATCATAAAGGTTGCATCACAGTGAAGCCTAAACTTTTTCTCCTCCCATGTCCACACTAAATAATCAAATATATGGCAATCTGACCTTTCCTTTATCATTTGAGTACTTATATGGTCCTCAGAGGATGAACCATAACCAATTGTTCACTGCTGGCTTTCCTCATATGCTGCCATCAGAAAAGATTGCTGCATCTTGCACACAACATATTAAAAATTCCTTTAAAGCTGACTATCATTGAGTGTTTTTGGGCTCCTGAGAGGATAGACCGCGCTGTTCTTGACTTTTTAATCATGTTTCTTTTTCAAGTTGACCTCATTTTCTTTGTCCCCATATTGTATTTTCATCATGTGTGCGTTGACGTTGGATGTTGTGTAACGTTGACCTTCAGACTGACCTCAGTGACCTCAGGCGGATCTTTGACCAACACAAAGACACATTTTCAGACGTTGGCCTGTGAAATCTGGGCTGAATTCTGTTTGGAGGCTGCTGAGCAGGTGTCCTCCGTTTCCCACGAGGCTCTGCGGTTGCAGCTTTGAGAGATGAAGCCCGTCAGAGTTAGCCAAACAGTGCTAATGCTCTCCCCAGAAAGCCTCCCTGTCCAAATGCTAACAAGGAGGCAGAAGCCGGCTGTGTTTGTGTGCGTTGTGAACAGATGCTCTGCTGTAAATACGGGGGAACGCCATTTGTTTTCATTTAGTTGCATTCAGGCGAATGGGAGGATTCTGTGCTGAGAGAAAACAGTCATTCAGATGCAGGCGGCAGCAGTTTGACTCCATCCTTTCCTCTGAATGAGCTGATCTTTATCTGGTCCCAGCAAACCAAACATCCACAGCAGAAACACTGAGCCAATCACCTTCTTCCTTTTTGTTGTTTAGTCACAACCTGGATGTGTAAATAATGTCTTTTTGTCAACTCTGTTTTATTTACTAAATGAAATCAGTTCTCACATGACAAACAGATGTAGATCATACTCCACGCTCTGTGATTGGTTCCTTTCAGAACGCCTCATCATTCTGGGAAAAACATGTCAACAGTAACTATTCAGTACTTATTGATAGATCTGCGGTAAATAATAATAATAATAATAATAATAATAATAATAATAATAGGCCTCGTCAGTTTTTATAGATGCATTTTCAGACACTCATTGAACCAGAGGAGCTCAGTTTCTCTGTCTGCTGAAGAATTCAGACACTGATTGAACGTTGATTACCATGGCAACGGTTGAACCTTTGAAGCATGCGGGTCAGTCTGACTGTAAAATGAGTCAAAACGTCACAAAACCGACGAGATTCAGCAGCAAAGACGTGTTGTTGTTGTTGTTGTTCTTTAGTAGTTTCCTTTGTGTCTGTTATTTCAGCAGTAGTACTATTATTAGAGGCCCGTATGATGTCTGTGTGTACGTCTAAAGAACCAATCACGGGCCTCTGATTAGATATTGATTAATATTCCCAGATTAATAATCGTTCAGTTCTCCAGTTTGAGACTCGTCATTATACTGGTTCCAGTGATGTCACTGCTCACATCTTCACCTCCTGCTGGTTTGTTTGTTTGTTTGTTTGTTTGTTTACATCTGGATCCTGAACATTTTATGTCTTTTCTCTGTTACAGAATCAGACGTTGTGCAAAGGCCTCAATGAACTCCAAAATGGACAGGTATGGACCCCCCTCCTCTCCTCCCCCTCTCTGGGAGCACACCTCCTCCTCCTCTCCTCCTCCTCTCTGGCAGCACACCTCCTCCTCCTCTCCTCCTCCTCTCTGGGAGCACACCTCCTCCTCCTCTCCTCCTCCTCTCTGGGAGCACTCCTCCTCCTCCTCTCTGGGAGCACACCTCCTCCACCTCCTCCTCCTCTCTGGGAGCACTCCTCCTCCTCTCTGGGAGCACACCTCCTCCACCTCCTCTTCCTCTCTGAGAGCACTCCTCCTCCTCTCTGGGAGCACTCCTCCTCCTCCTCTCTGGGAGCACTCCTCCTCCTCTCTGGGAGCACACCTCCTCCACCTCCTCTTCCTCTCTGAGAGCACTCCTCCTCCTCTCTGGGAGCACACCTCCTCCTCCTCTCTGGGAGCACTCCTCCTCCTCCTCCTCTGGGAGCACTCCTCCTCCTCTCTGGGAGCACACCTCCTCCACCTCCTCTTCCTCTCTGAGAGCACTCCTCCTCCTCTCTGGGAGCACTCCTCCTCCTCCTCCTCCTCTCTGGGAGCACTCCTCCTCCTCCTCTCTGGGAGCACTCCTCCTCCTGCTCCTCCTCCTCCTCCTCTCTGGGAGCACTCCTCTGTTTAAAGTGACAGCCTACGTTGGCGGCCGCAGGAGAAAGATGGAGCATCATTAAAGGTGTAGAGATTCAGGGCTGTGATCTGATGTCCATTCCTCCTCCTGGCTCCTGCAGGAGCAGAAACCTCATTAAAATCAGGTTTGCGTTGTGCGATGCTGTTGCAGAGCATCGCTGTGTGTAAATCTGTTTACAGGTTTACCTTGTAAACGGACAGATTAGCATCGTTTCCTCTGCTGGTTGTTGCAGGACTCAGCATCTGATCGCCTTCATCTCCATGCTGTCCCTGTTTTCTCCAGCTGAATGACAGATCCTGTCCTGGTCTCAGGGCCTCCTATGGAGGACTGTGTCTGTGCTGCGATCCACCACGTCTCTGACTAAATCACCTCCTGCTATGAGCAAATTAAATATTGACTTGTGCTATTGACTGGTAGATCTAATTTGAAGTGATTGTGGATGAGCAGTAATGGTGCTGAAAGGGGGGGGGCAGCATTGATGGCGAGCCGTCGTTGTTCGCCACCGTCTCCTTTTACATCTTTTAACCAACGCTGCATCTTTTCACCGGATGAAGGATTTTAGTTATCGGACGTCTGGATCGTAAGTTAGCCTAGAAACAAGCTGAGCTAACATTAGCAGCAGCAACAGTCTGACATCCTGGACATGATAGAAGTGAACTCTGGGGTCAGTGATGTCATAAACAACATAACGTTACTGACGGTAAATATTTGTGAACACTGCATGTGGAGACGTCCTGTTTGTTGTCCAGAAGCTAACCAGGGCGATGACATCACTGATGGTTGGTGTAAAGAGCTGTGGTGTTTGTTTGTTTGTTTGTTTGTTTGTGGTGGAGCCAGAGGATCCAGGTGAAGGTGGTCAGTTTGAGGGTCTCACTGCTGCATTGATTCAGCCTCAGACCCCCGCGTTACATCACAGGGACCACCCTGTTCCTGTGCCAGGCCCCTCCCCCGATATGTAATGGGATGTCTCCGCCCTGCCCCGGGCTGTGTCGCCCTCAGTTGAAAGGGAGAGGGTGTGGAAGGACAAAGGCAGCCTTCCTTTGTCCCTCCCTCCCCTGTGTGGCTGCAGGAAGTTGTCAGATGTGTGAAGATCTGTAGTCTTCATAAAGGGACATAATGAGATCTGGTGAGACCTTTAAATCCATCAGGCCGTTACATTGTGACACAAATAACATCAATACATTTATATTTGTCTCCTTATTCATCTGTTATTTACTGTAAACAACTGTTGACATCCTCTGATGAACGATGGAACCATGTTGAGTCTGTGTTTACCAGTGTGTGTTTACCAGTGTGTGTTTACCAGTGTGTGTTTACCAGTGTGTGTCTGTGTGTTTACCAGTGTGTGTTTACCAGTGTGTGTTTACCAGTGTGTGTCTGTGTGTTTACCAGTGTGTGTTTACCAGTGTGTGTTTACCAGTGTGTGTCTGTGTGTTTACCAGTGTGTGTTTACCAGTGTGTGTTTACCAGTGTGTGTCTGCGCCCCCGGTGGTCGTCAGGTGAACTGCAGTGTTCACATTCCTCCTTTGTTTCTGTGCGCTGGAGTGTGTGTGTGTTTCGTCGGCCGTTCTTTGTGTTGCATTTGTCCGCCACTATTGTTTTCAGGGGTCCATCTGCTGGCCTCCAGCTCACCCCTCACCCACCTCCACCTCACCCCTCCTCCTCCCATCCTCTCCAGGAGAGCAGCTGTCTCCCCCGTCCTCCCCTCACTCCCTCCATCACTCACTGATCAGTTTAGACAACTTTGTCTGACAGGTTTGATGTCAGATTAACACACACTTTGTTTGTTTCTCCACTGTTTACATGTAGTTATGTAAATAAGTTTATTACAAATGTGTACAGACGTGAAACAATTAGAGGACAATAACTTAAATAACTTCATTTATAAAAGAAATAAGGCAGAAATCGTTGAAATAACTTAAATCCATTGGACAAAACAGTAGGCCTATGTTACTGGTTTTTATCGTTCACAGCTGCTTTAACAAGCCCCTCCTACCTAAACAATGATTGGTCCACAGTTGGACTTCACAGTGCAGAACCGTGGCTGCTGCCTCCTGACAGGCTCAGGGGTTCGAGGCCCATCAGGTCCATCTTTTATCTTCTGCTCTTTTCTGGCAGGTTTTTCTATGTCGGCCATGATTAATGTAAAAATTCATGTCTGCTTTAATACTGATGCTGTTTGTACAGTTAGTCAACCCAGTCACAACCAGTCACAACCAGTCACAGCCAGTCACAGCCAATCACAGCCAATCACAGCCAATCACAGCCAATCACAGCCAATCACAGCCAATCACAACCAGTACGGCAGCATGCTCTGCATCTGTCGTACAGGAAGACCTAATGCCCCTTCAGAGTAAAAGCATCAGCAGCAAACTGTGGGGCGAGGGTCCAGACTGTCCTGTGTGCCCCGTTGGTAAGCGGTCTCTCTTCCAGTGACAGGCCTGTTGGACTCTGGGCCTTTTGGAGGAACTATTTCTTTGTTGTGTTCCTGCTTTGAAGGACTGGAGCTCGTCTCCTTTCTCTGGAGTTAAAGGACAAACTGCAGCCGTCTGTCTCCTCAGTTCCTCTCTGGAGTGAAGGGCCTCGCTGGTAAATGGAGTGTAAACAAAGACAATGTCTGGCAGCAGCGCTGATGGAAACCTGAACAGCTACTAATGTGTTTCAGCAGCTGTTATCTGACAGACAGAGTCCATGATGAGGAGGAACCTGCCCAGGAAACAGACGCCTGACCTGAACTGTGGCAGAGCTGTCCATCAAATCTGATACTCTGATACTCTGATACTCTGTTACTCTGTTACTGTTACTCTGTTACTGTGTTACTCTGTTACGCTGATACTGTGTTACTCTGATACTGTGTTACTCTGATACTGTGTTACTCTGTTACTCTGATACTGTGTTACTCTGATACTGTGTTACTCTGATACTGTGTTACTGTGTTACTCTGTTACTCTGATACTGTGTTACTCTGATACTGTGTTACTCTGATACTGTGTTACTCTGATACTGTGTTACTCTGATACTGTGTTACTCTGATACTGTGTTACTCTCATACTGTGTTACTCTGATACTGTGTTACTCTGATACTGTGTTACTCTGATACTGTGTTACTCTGATACTGTGTTACTCTGTTACTCTGATACTGTGTTACTCTGATACTGTGTTACTCTGATACTGTGTTACTGTGTTACTCTGTTACTCTGATACTGTGTTACTCTGATACTGTGTTACTCTGATACTGTGTTACTCTGATACTGTGTTACTCGGTTACTGTGTTACTGTGTTACTCAGAAGTCCAAGGAGGGACTGAAGCTCAGAGGTTTGAGAAGTGAACACAGAACTCCTTCTGTGATAGACATGTCCTGTAGCGTCTGTTGGATCTGGTCTCATCTAAAACCTCCTCCGGAGGATTTTATCAGAAGAAGCAGCTCCTCCTCCTTTCGGTTGACTCCTCCTCCTTCAGAGAACTTGGAGGTGATCTTCTTGTCTGCCTCCATTAGAGGAGCCTCCTCGTGTCTGAGATCCAGCCTGAGAGGTTTGTGCGATGGTGGAGGTGAGGAGGACGACAACGTTTGGCAGCCGGCCTGAATGTCGTTAAAATGAAGCAGAGAAGCTGCTTCCTGTCCGTCTGACCAGGGTTTTAACCAGAGTCCTCATGGTTCATATTCCAGGATGGATTGAACTGATTCATGAATCACTGAATAACAGAAAGTTACTGCTGGGAAATGAAGCTGAGAGGCTTCAACAAGCCTCGTCCAATTAGAACGAGACGACTGAAACATTACAACAGAATGAAACTAGAATGACAAATAAAATACATCCATGATAAACACCAGGATGCCTTACAGACTTTACTGTTGGGGCGGAGTTAGAACTCCTAGATGGTCCTGTACAGCTCTTGGTTGGTGGACTTAGTTTCATCTCCATCAGGTTGGTTCTGCGTTGACCCTCCTGTGGATCTGATCAGGTTCTAAAAGAACAAAGAGCTGCTTCAGGTCTGATGTTTAAAGGTTGGAGCTGTCGTCAGTGTTGACGTTGTGTTGTAGGTACTTCCTTTGTGACAGTGAACCTCCTCCGGTCTGATTCCAGGTGGCTTTAAACAGCTGTGAGTGCCTCTAATGTGGCTCTCTGGTCCCTGCTGTTGGCTTCAGTATTTCCCCTCCTTCATTCAGCTTCTCGCTCCAGGAGGGACGTCTCTGCTCTCTCCAGCCTGAAGAGCCTTTAAAGGAGTGACCTTTCAGACAATCGGACCTGCCTCAGCTCCCACACATGCTGAATGGAGAGCAGCGGCTCCGGGTATCGCAGTGCTTTATCGTAGTCCTATATTGTAATACTTTGTCGTAGTACTTTGTTGTAGTACTGCAGTAACTGCCCCCCTCTGCCCCCTCACAGCCCAGGGTGGAGAAAACTAAAACATCAGCTGGATGGATTCATTCTGAGTCCTGAAAAAAAACGAAGGGACTCTTCAAACATAAATTTCCTCCCCAGCAGTGACATCTTGTCCTTTGTGGTTCTGTTTCCAGCTCTAAGTCACCTCCTTCATGATTCTTCAAACTGTCTGCTAGAGGAGGAGAAACCCCTGCCCCCTCCCACCACCGCTGTAGGAGGAGACGGGGCAGCGAGATGAAGGATAAAATATTTAGAGAGCAGAACGAGGGCGAAACAGAACCGGAGTATCAGAGACGTTCTCCTCTCTGGAAGAACAGGAGACGCCTTGGAGGGGGAGGGGTCCGAGTATGTGTCTGTGAAGATGATGGTGATGATGGTGATGGGGCATCAGCCTGAGAAGCAGCAGGAGTGAATGGAAACACTGAGCTGCTGTAAAATAAAGAAAACTAGGAGCTGTATCCACAATACTGTAGTACTACTGTCACAATACTGTAGTACTACTGTCACAATACTGTAGTACTACTGTCACAATACTGTACTACTACTGTCACAATACTGTAGTACTACTGTCACAATACTGTACTACTGTCACAATACTGTACTACTACTGTCACAATACTGTACTACTACTGTCACAATACTGTACTACTACTGTCACAATACTGTAGTACTACTGTCACAATACTGTACTACTACTGTCACAATACTGTACTACTACTGTCACAATACTGTACTACTACTGTCACAATACTGTAGTACTACTGTCACAATACTGTACTAGTACTGTCACTACTGTACTAGTACTGTCACTACTGTACTAGTACTGTCACTACTGTACTACTGTCACAATACTGTAGTACTACTGTCACAATACTGTAGTACTACTGTCACAATACTGTAGTACTACTGTCACAATACTGTAGTACTACTGTCACAATACTGTAGTACTACTGTCACAATACTGTACTACTACTGTCACAATACTGTAGTACTACTGTCACAATACTGTACTACTGTCACAATACTGTACTAGTACTGTCACAATACTGTACTAGTACTGTCACAATACTGTAGTACTACTGTCACAATACTGTAGTACTACTGTCACAATACTGTAGTAGTACTGTCACAATACTGTACTAGTACTGTCACAATACTGTAGTACTACTGTCACAATACTGTAGTACTACTGTCACAATACTGTAGTACTACTGTCACAATACTGTACTAGTACTGTCACAATACTGTACTAGTACTGTCACAATACTGTACTACTGTCACAATACTGTGGTACTACTATCATACTGTCAGTGGTGCTAATGGTGGTTGTAGTTTTATGATGTGGTGCTGATGGTGGTTGTAGTTTTGTGGTGTGGTGCTGATGGTGGTTGTAGTTTTATGGTGTGGTGCTGATGGTGGTTGTAGTTTTTTCACCTCCTTCCTCTGTGTCTCCCTCCAGAAGCTGGCGGTCAGAAGTTGTCCTGTAGGGACGACGAAGCCTCTCTCTCTCATCAAGCCTCCCAACCAGGGCATCGCCATCTCT
The DNA here is from genome assembly GCA_037577475.1 of Chaunax sp. Z400. Lineage (NCBI taxonomy): Eukaryota > Metazoa > Chordata > Actinopteri > Lophiiformes > Chaunacidae > Chaunax > Chaunax sp. Z400. The sequence goes on along the minus strand of CM075204.1, from coordinate 21,811,881 downwards.
GTGGTGCCGGCCAAGTCTCCCGTTTCCATGGTGACCGCACACATTAATGGACAGAAGGCGGCGAGCTCGGAGCCGCTGCAGACGTCCCCCATCAACCTGCAGACGGGCGGCAGGGCGGCGGCCGCTGGGGTCCACCCGTTCAGCAGCAGGAGAGCCGGAGAGCTGCCTCCCCCTCAGGTAACACCTCTAACATCACAGCATCACCTGCATGGGGGAGGGGGCAGGTGAGACTTCCTGATTTGAGTTTCTTCTACATGTGAAAGAGGCCATCTCTCTGTAATCCTCTGCTCTGATTGGCCAGCAGTCTGTTTCCTACCAGCCTGTTGCAGAAGAAGCTGCTGACAGCGATGATCAGCTGTTTGAAATGATTCCACACAGAGACCCCAGCAGTAAAGGTTTTAGGTTGAATATTCATTCAGTAGTTTGATCTTTTGAATGTGCGACACACGTTTAGCTTTGGAAACAGATGAAAGGGTTTGAGATTGTTTCCCTCTGAGCCCCTGTTAGGATTCAGGCCACAGTGTCTCGTCTCCTCCACACTCTGTATTCAGCACCATCATCTCCATCAGCACACAGCCGGAGATCAGAGCTTCACGCTCAACACTTTGACTGGAATTACACCGAGGAGGAGGGCCGAGCCCCGGGGTCTCCGGCTTTATGAGTCCTGCACACTGGACTCTGTCCATCAACATGTGGCTCATCATTAAAACCTCCAAACAGATTCTCAGAAAATAAGAGAGTATCCCCAGTAACACAAAGGTCCTCTGCCCTCAGAGTCTGGAGACCAGATAAGACTTTTAATCATGTTTCCCAAAGAGGGGCGGGTCTTACCTCTGTCCATCAGCATTATTTATTGTGTGACTCCTGATTTATCCATGTTTGGATGTATTTTTTGTTTATTTGCTGTCGATGCAAAAGTCGCGTCCTGGAGGAAAAGGTACCAGTGTTTCAAATCAGACACACAGAATACTGTGATATATATGTACATACAGTCTGTGTAGTATCACACAGGATACTGTACTATATCATAGTAGTTTAAGAGGAGTGCTCTGATACCGAGCTCTCTGATTGGCTGATCTCTCAGGCCTGTAACATCGTCCTCTGGTTGGGATGCAGAATTGGTCTGAGGCTCCGACACAAACCGGCGATAAAGCTGCTGCGTTCATCAATGTGTAACTGAGACTCCCCCGCCGCTCTCCCCTCGTCATCTGGACCGACTCCCCTCTTTCTCCAGCCTCCCTGTCGGTCTGCAGGCCGGTGGAGGCGGTCGGGTCAGGCAGCAGGATTGTGTCCGGCCTCTTTATGATATTCTTCACCCAGCTGCCTTACTTCCATCAATAAAGAGTCATAAAAGGCTCGGCCAATCAGAGGCCATCCTGGCTGGTATGAGGACTGAGGAGAGTAGGTGGGGGGGCAGACCACCTGGTCATTAATTTGGAGATCAAAGATGAGGCTGCTGTGCACACATTGTTGTATTGTTTCAGAGGGAGGGAACTGCTGGACTCTGATCTGGTTTAACTGATCTGGTTTAACTGTTCTGGTTTTACTGATGTGGTTTAGCTGATCTGGTTTTACTGATCTGGTTTAACTGTTCTGGTTTTACTGATGTGGTTTATTTGCCAAACACTTGAGGTTTCAGGCTTGTTCTCCATATAAATGGAAAACATAGAAATGGAACTAGGTTTAGAGTTGGTCTATAGCTGGTTGTCCCTGAGGAGGTTCTGGTAGTCCTTGAAGAGGTTCCGGCAGTCCTTGAGGTTCCAGGGGTCCCTGAGGAGGTTCCGGCAATCCTTGAGGAGATTCCAGTGGTCCCTGAGGAGGTTCCGGTGGTCCCTGAGGAGGTTCCGGTGGTCCCTGAGGAAGTTCCGGTGGTCCCTGAGGAGGTTCCGTCGATCCTTGAGGAGGTTCCAGTGGTCCTTGAGGAGGTTCCAGTGGTCCTTGAGGAGGTTCCAGTGGTCCCTGAGGAGGAAGGAGGTGTTATTTTAAAGGAGGTATTTGGGGTTCTTGAGGAAGATTGTAAGACTTAAATGAATGAGAGCAGGAGTGGAGTTACCATGGTAACGGTACTGTGTTCCTGCTGGTCTGAGGTCCTTAAACAGATTAATTGATTATCGAACATCATGTGACTCCAATGGTGTCATTATAATTGTTTAGAATCAGCTGTCAGGAGTGATGATGTCATAGCAGACTGATGTATTGATGACAGAGGATTCATGAACCTGATAAACGGAGATGTTTGATGCTGGTCTTTTGTTCAGAGGCCTTCAGTCTGACTGAACATGGCTGGTCACCAGCCTCAGATCAGTCCCAGCTCCCTCCGCTGGCAGCTGCAGGAATAACAGCATCACAGTGAAGTACAGGAGCTGATGAGGTTCAATCTGACTTTTGAGAAGTTTAATGTGAACAAAGACTTGACAACAAACGTGACAACAAAGCGTGTTTGTTGTCATGTTACACCAGTCCAACATATGGAAACATTCCACATGTTTAAACTAAAGTTTTATCAGTTTGAACAATGTTTGGTGTTTTTTTTCTGTTGCTGCTTATATATTTAAAATTTAAAAAGTTTGTCCCTCATCATGTCAAGTCTTTAAAAAAAAAACTCAGGTGAAAATCAGTTTAAAGCACCTGTAGAACAGACTGAAACCAGACAGCATGCATCTGAGGATTACAGAGGCCCCTGAGGGTCATATGATGGGAACAGATCAATAAACAATGATCAATAAACAATGCTACATGAAAGACTTCAGGTCTGGACCTGCAGATTAGAAATGGAGGGTCAGGTCGGTGTTAGTTTGTCAGGCCTGTAGAAAAAGTTAAAACTTTAGAACGATTTAAACGCTGTGTCAAAATGAAGCTTTTATTTTCTGGAGATGACACATCTCCACCTGGTGGACAGGATGAATCATGTTTACTGAGGAGGAGGAGGAGGAGGAGGAGGTGGTGGTGGTACAGGTTTGTCTCTGGTTTGAGTTGTTTGCTCTGATGATGATTCAGAGAAGAGATGAAACGTGTCCACTTCTTCCTCCTCCTCCTCCTCCTCCTCCTCCTGCTGTGATGAAATGAATGACGACTATCTCTACCTCCCTCTATAATCCCTCCATCTCCTCCATCTCTCCATCTATTATCCCTCAAGCTCAGAAAACTTTGACTCCCAACTTTTTCCACCTCAGAAGTCTCTAAGAAGGCTGGTGTGTATTGAAGTAGTTTAGCTTTAGCTTAGCACAAACACAGGAATCAGGGGGTAACTGCTAGCCTAGCTCCATTCAAACAAACGCCTCCTTCCAGCAGGAGGTTTTCATGTTGGGGGAGGAGGACTGTCAGGGTTTGCTGCAGAGCCGTCATCTGTCTCAGCGATGGTATCGACTTTAGAGGAAAGAAGAGGAAACATTCTGAAAACAGGAAATCACTGCTCCAAGGTTGTTTTCACTGCTTTCACTGGAGAGGAGAGGAGAGGAGGAGGAGGAGGAGGAGGAGGAGGAGGAGGAGGAGGACCCCTCAAGAGAAGGTGCTTAGGTTTGGAGAAAAGAGGAAGCAATTACGAAAATGAAAGCCTTTGCACTGCAAGAATT
>CM075204.1:21758309-21800809 GCA_037577475.1 Chaunax sp. Z400 | reverse complement strand
TTCTTCATCCGACTCATCAGTTTGTTTCTTTGAGCAGAGATCCAGACCAAGAGACAGGAGAGGAAGAGACGAAGCACAGCCAACCCCGCCTACAGCGGCCTGTTCGAACCAGAGGTCAGGACACGGTCCAGTAAGCGCTCCTCATCTGTACTGGTCTCACTGGAACCTCCTCACTCAGTCTCTCCTTCCTGTCTGTTGCAGCGTAAACGTCTGGCGTCACATTACCTGAACAGTTCGCTCTTCCTGTCACCACGAGGTAAAGACTCACCTGAACCCCTGAGTAACGGTAGAGGTCATCTGTCACCCAGCAGCTCCCAGTCCTTCTTACTGTTGTTCCCATAGAAACCAGTCTGTGGACTAATTCAGACTCATTTAGTTCTGATTCACCTCCAACAGATTGGGTTGGGTTCAGATGATCTGGTCTGGGACCTGATCTGGTCACAGATTCATCTTGTCAAACATGTTTATATTGAATGATGTCATCAGTCCTGTCTCAGCCAATGAGAAACATTGTGGACCACCTTAAGGCCTCGATCACAGACTTGTCTCTACAGCCACTCCAAAAACCCCTTTGAGAAAATAAAAGATAGCATTAAAACAGCGTGGTGTGACTGTGGGCGGAGCTATCAAAAGTAACCAATAGAAAAAGTAGCACAGCTTAACTTTTACCTGCGTCTTAGAACTACCAGAAAAACACGCTAGGCGCCGTACCATAGGGAAACAATGGTTTTTAGATCTGTACTGGAACCAGTATCATGAAGGAAACAATGCTATGCTAAGCTAACCACATGCTAACTGATGAGATAACAAACCTGTCTGTCTGCTGCTCGTCTCACCTGTCTGTGCTCTACTAACCTCTGCTCTGCTTCCGTTCACACGCCAGACTCTGAGGACTTCTGCTGGAAGGTAGGTCACATGACTCATGATGTCACAGCTCTTCTAACTTCTCACAGATTTTCTTCCCATTTTCAGAGGATTAAAGTTTGAACAAACCGTCTTCTGCCGGATCAGTTTCATGAACACGTCTTCTGTCTGAACCTGGTCTCAGGAGGACTTGGAGCATGACGACCACTGTGCCATCTGTAAGGAGGACGGAGAGCTGCAGCCCTGCCACAACTGCCCCAGAGCCTTCCACCCAAGCTGCCTCCACCCGCCGCTCAAAACCCCACCCAGAGGACCCTGGTACTGCCCCAAGTGTCAGAAGAAGGTATGAACCTCCAGAGTCCTGCTGATCCACGTCTAAAGCCAGTCTCAGTCCAACACGTCTCTGGAAAGATTCTGTCTCATTTTCTGTCTTTCTTAGAGTTAGATGAGAAGATTGATACCAGACTCATGCCCTTACATTAAATATGATGCCACAGCTTGTTAGCCTAGCTTAGCATGAGGGAACCAGCTATCCCTGCTCACACCAAAATCCATCTTCCAGCAGATCTGAGCTCACCAATCACGTTCTCATTTCTTAACTCAGTAGTTCTTGGCTGGGACCTGTTAACTTCTGGACAGAGCTAGGCTAGACATTTCTGTTTCCATTCATAATGCTAAGCTAACTTGGCCAGTGGCAGGCTGTAGCTTGTTAGCATACAGACATGAGAGTAGAATCAATGTGACTCGAAAGGAGACAGAGAAGAAAATGACTTCAAAAATTTCTGAACTTTTGTTTTCATTACAGAGGAAGTGGTTAGCCTAGCTTAGCATTAAACTGAGGGTAACAGCTAGTCTGGCTCTGTCCAAAGTTAGGGTCATAAATAATAAAAGTTACATGGAAGCACCTGTGGTATCCTTTCAACACAGCTGGAATGTGTGACACGTGGAGGAGGGCGGAGTCAGCTGACTGTAGCAGACGATGTATGAGTGTGTGGTATATGTCTGATGTAATCTGATGATGTCATCTCCACTGGTCCTCAGGTCCTGAACAAAGAAAACATGTCGTGGCCACAGAACTTTGTTCAGTCCTACGTCACACATAAGACGGGTAAGAACAGGTGACCCGATGATGATGATGATGATGATGTACATATACCTGTAATGATGAGGTGTGTGTGTGTGAGCAGTGAGGCAGGAGGAGAAGCGACGGCTGCTGAGACGAAACAACGAGCTGAAGAACGAATGCGGCCACCTGGAAGAACAAGACAAGAAGCTCAACGACACGTTCAAAGTAAGAACCAATCAGAAAACACAAGCAGCACAAACTGACCAATCACAGCTCTTGTATGCAGTGTTTTTTATTTAGAGGAGGAGCTACAGCAGTGACATATGTTGTTACTGTAAAGCTAACATCACAGCTGCAGAGACGTCTCCAGAAGACAACGACAAACTGCCGTGATGTCGTCTTCAACGGGACACGCCTCTCTGGTGATGCTGTCATCAGCTGTTTCAGACAGGAACGTCTGCAGCTCCTCATTATAACAGCTGCAAGAAAAAAGTTACTATCGCTAAAGTAGCTTTGCTGTTTGAGTGTGGCGGCCATTGATTGGTGCTGTGCAGGATACTCCATGTGTGCCGGGCATCGACCAATCAGTGGTCTGGAACGTTTCACATGACCTTTAGTTCCTGCTCAGCTCATTTAGAACCACAATGGAGGAGGTACTAAAAAAGTAGAACCAGGTACTTTTTCCTAATGGAAACCCAAAGAAAGGTGGAGCCCCTACGACGCCATGGAGGCGGGGCCTCAGTCGGCACCGATGCTGGGTCCAGATTATCTGGTCTGCAGACAGTTTCTTCTTCTTTAGTTAGCTGCTAACTGTCCAACTCGTAACATCCTAAATGTTGCTCTGAGAGGAAGGACGAGGAAGAGGAGAGTGTCCAGATACCGATGTTTACATCAGGTTTACATCATGTTTACATCATGTTTACATCAGGTTTACATCATGTTTACATCACGTTTACATCATGTTTACATCAGGTTTATATCACGTTTATATCATGTTTACATCAGGTTTACATCACGTTTATATCATGTTTACATCAGGTTTACATCACATTAAATCATCTTTACATCACGTTTAAATAATGTTTACATCACGTTTACATCACGTTTATATCATGTTTACATCACGTTTACATCACGTTTATATCATGTTTACATCACGTTTACATCACGCAGAAACATCGTAGAAACACTGGAGGCTCAATGGGAGCAGCTGTTGAGTTCAGGCTGACACCTAGTGCTAAATGTCAGAACACCAGTCCTGTGTCTCAGTATCAAACTGGTTTAACTGGATATTTTCCGTCTGCAGCAATGTGTGGAGCTGAGGGATCGCCTGCTGGGGCAGCAGAGAGACACTCAGGCATCGCTCGACCGCCTCAAAGCTCTCATCAGTCTGATCCAACGCGACCAGCTCATCCAGGTCACCATGACTGCCTCCCTGCTCTCCCAGTCCTGGATCAAACCCACCAGCACCGCCGCCCCGGGTCCCTCAGCCACGCCCCTGCAGAAGAGCCACAGCCAGGACGATGCCAACAACTAGCCCCGCCCCCTTGGCTCTGGATTTGTTTTTGTCGAGGAAAAAAAAAAGAGCCTCCGCTGGATTGAAGTATTTTTTACAAACCCGACACCTACAGTGCTTACGAGATTTCTTTTTTTATTTTCTATTTATTCTTGGCCTTAATGTATTTATTACTAAACGTTAGACGACGGCGCCGCCGCCGCTCCAAACAGATGTTTGTTTTTAATGGTCGGCGTCTAGAGGAGCGTAGTTAGTTGTAGTGAGACGGACTGTACAGCGATATATCCGAGTAGATTCTCATTCTCCGATGAACAACATTGTTTTTGCCATAAATATTCAGGAAGATGTTTCATCGTGTAGGAAAACGCATACGAGCCTTCAAACAAGAGCAGAGAATAACTTTTTCAGTATTAATAGAGTAAAAGAAAAAAGTATTTAAGATTAAAACTACAGAAATTAGCATTTCTAGTGGAGATTTTAGTATTTTCATGCTGATGCCTGTTGATAAATGGAAGTTTGGAGTATTCAAGGGGATCACTGTACATATGTTTTATTATTATTATTATTATCATCGCAGGTTTGTTTTGACTCTTGTCACATCTGAGACCAACCAGAGTCCCGATTCACTCAGCTGTTTGGTTTCTGACTGCGACGTTAAAAATGAATAGATCTCATTGGTTGTTTCCATCAGCTGGTTTTCAAGCCAACAAACGAGGCTGTAGTTTCACCACCAGATGGCGGTGTAGGCCACAGTATGCATGGCTGTGACTAAAAGTAGAAGAAGAAGGTCGTTCTGATCTGTTTCCATCAAACCCAGTAACTCCAGTTAGAAAGTCAAAAACCAGCTGGAGCATGAAATGGTTCCTTCAACCGTTTCTATGACGATTCTTCTAACATCAAAAACACGGCGACTGAAATAAATATTTAAGTTAATGAATTTAATCTTATTGAATTTTATTTAAATGCTTGTCTTATTTATTTTGTTGTTTCTTCTGCCAGATTTTACGTCGTTTTCATCTAAAAATAAAATCACTTAAACGTCGTCGGTCTCGTTTCCGTCAGAAAACAAACAGCTGAACAGAGAAAAGGACCAAAGTGTTTTTTCCCAGCTGCACTCGAACACATCAGTGGATGTGTGATGCATCCATTCAGTCCCTTTCCCCTTTAAACCAGTATAAAATATGCCAAAAACTCTTTGTTTTTCTACTGGGATCATCTCAATAATGTCTATAGTGCTTTTTTTCCCCTCCTGCCTGTTTTATATTTTTGGCTTTGGAGCTTTTTTTACGAACATTTTAACGAGCCTGTTAGCGACAGATGAACACTGCCTCAAGTCCAAATCCTTCAGATCCAGGTTCTTTTAGTTTTTAGACACCAGTCCGTCAGAAACGGGAAGACTCCATCAAAGTGCAGCAACTCTGTTTTGACCGACATGACGCCGTTGAACCGACCGGTCCGTTTGTCTCGCTAGTCTTCCTGCTGGTCTTTTATTTGTCATACTGGACTCATTGGTCCGTCGCGGTGCAGCTCTGATGCACAAATATGAACAAAACCATTCAGAGAAGAAAATGCCTTCAGTTTTATTTTCAGTCATATCCTGATCACCTGTGTTTGCATCATCGCTAGAGAGGCGGCACAAAAAACATCCAGAGGCTTCAGGAGCAGTCTGGAGGGAGAGGAGGATCAAACATGATCAATATCAAACACGATCAAATCAAACATGATCATATCAAACATGATCAATATCAAACGATCAATATCAAACACGATCAAATCAAACATGATCAAATCAAACACGATCGATATGAAAACCGTTGTACCAGTCAAATCGTACAAAAATGAATTAAAGCACATTTTTCCTATCATCTATCCTCATTCGTCACACGAGCCGGCCAATCAGAAGACTCCTTCAGACCACAGATCGATGACCATCGTTTTGAAACTGGAGCTAAAAAAAGCTAAAGCTAAAACTACAGAGGAGGTTCTTTAACTCAAGAGGAACCTCCCGTGACCTAAGTGTCTGCTGATTGGTTGAACACATGAGCCAATCAACTGTCCTGACGTCACTTCAGCGTTCCTATTGGTGGAGAGAAGAAAACAAAAAAGCCTCAGTGGGAAACATTTGGTCTGAAAACATCAACAAATTCTTCATCTTCAGTCAGAAGAAAACCAGAAAATCTGATTTATATTTATTCTAGCAAAGTAAAAACATGTTTTCCTGAAGGTTTCACAGCAAAAAGTCTCCAAAAACTGATTTTTACAAAAAGTCTGCAGGAATCTGTTTTATTTACAATGTCTGGCCTTCAAACTTTAAATAACGCGGACAAATAAAAAAAACCTGATGACCTTTGGATTAAAAGAACAAGTAAAAAAATAAAAATAAAATATGTTTTATTCAAATTAATCTGCTCTGAGCCGTCAAGTCAAACAGTTTCATTAGCATGTATTTATGAGTGAACGCAGTAATGAATACTGCAGTAATGAAGTGCTCAAACACATTGTTTTAATATTCTTCTGTTGTTGTTGGTCTGAGGTGAAATAAAGTCTATCTGCTGCTAGAATGTTAAATTATTACACTGTAATGACACTGCATCTAGCTTAGCATGAATCTAACAGCACATGTGCTTTATTCAACCATCCAGATGATAAATTTGTCATTAAAGTGGTCTCCACCAGATAATTAGAATAAACCTGAGGAATAAACAGTTTACCAGTGATCAGCTGACAAACAGCTGATTAATGATTGCCTTTATCAATACGTAAAATCCTGATGGTGTGGAGAAGAATGAACCATGTGATGCATATCGAATGGAAACCATATCAGCGCTCCGTCCGCCTCCACCCTCCTCATCCTCACCCGTCTGTAGAAATCTTCTCCGGGAGAAACTGTGCAGTGCTTAAACAGATCTATTTTAATACACGACACACATTTGAACAAATAAAAACATTTTATATTCTTTTATCAAGGAGCAAAAAAAGACAGAAAACTTTGATTTTCTATTGTTTGCTGGTTTCTGCATTCTGACTCCTAGCTTGCGGCGTTTGATGTTATTTTGCCACGAGGAGACGACGACACGTTTAGATGGAAATGTCTTGTAGAAGTTTCTTTGTCATTGGTGAGGGGACTGTCCAGTGGATAGTGTGTATAGGAAAGTGTTTGTCTTAAATATGCCAATGTAGTTTTTCTTCTTTCTGATGCATTAAAGTCGATCGATGGAAGTTGGTGAAAGATTCAAGAGTAGTCTCACTTTTTGTACCGAGTTCTTACGAAAAATGGAATCATTAATAAACAAAATACAAGAACAAAAAGCTCAGAGTTACGTTGTCTGTTTTCATCTGTCATGTGACCAGAACCAGTATCAGAAACCAGATCTCTGCACTGAGCTCCTGTTTCCTCTCCTCCTCTACACACTCATGTCTCATTAATTCATGTTACTAACTTCACTTCATCCCCAGAGTCTTTGTGCTTCTCATCCTGCAGGTCACTGTGGACCGGTCTACTGTTGGGAGCCAAAGACTAATGGAACCATCTAGTAGCTGGTCTGACCTGGGTATACGGGCCAAAATAAATCAGCCAATCAGAAGGAGAATTAAATTTGAGTGATTCAAATGTCAGCACAATTCCTTAAATCCCCAAAATGTCTCCCTATAAAGTTTGTATATAAACGTCCTGTTTTGAATGTAACCTCCATATGTGCTGATTCTATTACCTTTATATTATAAACCAAATTCACGACATTCTGGGATGTTTTTCAGTCTTCTTTAAAGATTTTTTCTAAATTTTGTCATAAATCCTATGTTTAACTAATATATATATCATAATGATATTTCGGGAGCCTCTCATGGACTAATATGAGCCCTGCTGGTTGTTATCAATGATCCTTTACTGAGCTGATATTCATCCTTTGTCCAGCTGATCCCAGAGGTTTTAAATTCTATTTTTCAAAGGTTTCTGTAAACATTCATAAAACAGGCTGTTTGAACTTTAAACACCTTTAACTTTAATGTGAAAAGTTATGAACAGACGTCTGTAGATTTCAATAAATGTACAGGATGACGAAACAAAAACTAAAAATATAAAAACTCAGAAACCAAACTGTCAACATTAAATTAATTACAATATATTAACAGTTTATAAACATGTAATAAATGGTTTACTACAGACTATAATGTATCATAATAACATCTATGAAAATATTTAATGTTAAATCTAATAACTTTATACTGTCATAAACCATTTATTACATACTAATGATGAAGCACATTTAATCAACATGTCGTCCTGAAGGTGGCGCTACAGGAGAACCTGACGGTGTGGAGGTTCATCCTCTGGGGAGCAGTAATGTCAGCGTCATTAACATCTTCATCACAGCGTTTGGCCACACCCAGAGGAAGAGGGAGGGGCCGCGGGGATCCTGGTGTTTCAGGGCGTTACCTGAGCAGCTGGGCAGCGGGAGCTGAACACGGTGGAGTAATGTTCGATGAGGATCTCGGTGAAGACGTTGATGGGCGTCAGAGCGCTCAGAGAGATGGACCCGTGACGGGGCCAGACCAGATTGACCCCGAACACACAGGCCAGGTTCGATGGGCTCATCCTATTGACGATGCTCTCCTGAGACACCTGAGGGTGGGACGCCAAGACGGGAGACACATGAAGAGACAACGACATGAAGACTCATCTGATACTGGTTTCTCTGGTGACGGACCAGTGGAGGACTGGTGCAGACCTACCATGTGCAGGAACCCCAGCAGGAACTTGGTGACGATGAAGTGATGCTCAGGAAGACTTTGGATGATGTGACGACACCTGCTGACCCTCAGACTGCTCTCTACATCTGACAGACACAACAAACAGACGTCAGCATGGCCTCATGACGGTCCACATGGTGCCGCCTGCTGTACTCACTCAGGACGTCCTGCACCTGGCTGTACACTCTGAAGGTCAGCAGCGGCTCAGGAAGTTCCCTGAGGAACGTCTTCAGGATCACAGCAGGAACATGGACGTCAGCGTATTGGTCGAAGTCCACGGGTTTACCTGGAAACAAAGTCGGCTTTATTAAGACGTGAACACACAAACACTGTCACCACGTTATTAGGACTCAACCCAAAAGGGAGGAGTCTCACACTGATCTCCACTTCCTGGTGCTGACGGATAAAAGCTCCTGCCACTGAGGCTGGGAGACCCCACTCACCCAGGCTATGGAGGGAGACGCCACTCACCCAGGCTATGGAGGGAGACCCCACTCACCCAGGTTATAGAGCTTCTGGATGTCTTTAATGAGCTGAACACGAGCTGAACGTCTGAAGATGCCCTCTGTCTTCAGACCTGATGGAGACAAACAGCAGCTGTGAAGGTTCACACGTGGTTCACACTGGTTCACACGTGGTTCACACTGGTTCACACGTGGTTCACACGTGGTTCACACTGGTTCACACGTGGTTCACACTGGTTCACACGTGTCACACGTCTTTGTAGCATCATCACCTTTCTCCTTCAGGTAGCTGACGGTCTGACAGACGACTGGCGGGATGACGGCCCCCCTGTTCTTCTGTCTGATGCTGTTGGACAAACAGGAGTCAGTGTTTGGAACAAGCTGAGGTCAACGTGCTGCTCAGAAAACGGACACTTACTACTGCAGACTGACGCCAAACTGCTGCGTGGGGAGGGGCGGCCGGGGCGGGGGGAGGGTCTTCACCGGGGGAGGTGGTCCGGCTTTCTGAGCGGCTCGCAGCTTCTCATCGTGTCTGCGAGAGACGACACAAACGGCTGAATGTTAACTGTGAGGGGGGCGGGGCTTAGAGCAGAGAGCCGTACCTGATGACCTCAGGTGGGACGATGAGCTGATCGTAGTTCAGGTGGTCTCGGAGCTCCGCCAGGAAGGAGACGTACGTCAGCTTCTTCCCGAACTTATGACTGAAGGAACACCAAACAGTCTGACATCAGTTTGTAAGAGGAAAACCTCCAGGAGACCACAGATCACTAATATATTCAATAAAATTATACAAATCAATTCAAATCAAACATGAAATAATCAGGATCTCTGCTACAGCTGAAGCTGAAGAAAAACATGTTATTTAAGTTCCTGTTAATTCTATATCTGACAAAAAGTTACGTTTTCTAAATGAAACAAAATAAAAAGATGCTTTAAAATTCCCAGAATATCAAACCAGTCCTGGTGAGATGTTTAAAGTCTGGGGGGAAAATATGGATCCGTTTTTGAGTTAAGCTACATCTCTCAACTCGTAACCATGGAAACAAAAAAATTACAAATGATGAAATTCCATGAACAGCAAAATCATGTTATGACTGATGTGTTCATGTTTCAGTCATAATGAAACGGACAGACGGACTTTCACTGCCTGTAGTTTGTTGACATGATGTTTGATAATATTGATGCTGGTTTCTCTGATATTTACATTATTAACCAAAATCTGTTTCAAGTTCTCATCGAGTTCTGCCTCAAATTACTGTGATATTAACAAAGGATATGAGGTCATGACTGAATATTGATGCTTAATGCTTGAGTGGATTATTGACTCCGTCTGACTGGAACTTACTGATGATGTAATGTCTGATGTGTAAATCCAGACTTATAAACATCATCAGTTTGTTTCCATCATCCAGACAAGAGTTCCAGTTCTTCTTTCTGGATCATCTTCATCTTATCATCATCATCTCCTCGCATCACTTGGTTGTAATTGTTTCATAAAAATCTTATCAGAAATGAAAGTAACCCATTACTACTAATACAACTAGTAGTACAGCTACCACCACTGATACTGTTATTAATACTAACATCGGGCTTGAGGTTCGCATCACTTCCTGCTGGACCAATGAGAGCCTCCGTCTGTTGGCCGCTGTGTTTGTTTTTACCTGATCAGAGGTTTGAAAATGTTCCAGACGATTCGGATGAAGTTTGTCGGATGAACGACGTAAAGAGCCTTCAGGTTCTTCTTGTATCTAGAACAGAAAAAGACGCTTCCATCGAAACATTTCTATGGTAACTGACATCAATATCAGTTTGTAAACATTACATTTAATCTGCTAATAGTTTTTTTAATTAACTTAAACACAAAGTTTCAGGAGGAAAAATTCTATTAAATAAATTATGGCTGAAAAAAACTCATAAATATTCTTTGGATTCGTTTCGTCACTTTTTCGAAATCTGAAATAACAGTGATGTCATACTTCCTGTCGAACTCGCTGTAAGCTTCTCGTAACCATTTCAGCGACGGCTTGTTGCTGCTCCTCAGACCGTAGTGGAAGTAAACCAGTATGTAGTCCATCTCCACATACTGGTCCAGAGTGAACTTCAGATACCTGCAGCAGGAGAAACAGAGCGTGATTGGCTGCAGGCTGCAGGGGCGTGGCTGATGTTACTGTGAACGTACTCCAGCAGGCGGCGGTGGTCCAGCTGGTGTGACGGCGGCAAACAGCAGCTGCTGAAGACGATCAACTTCCTGCCGTAGTTGTCGTCACCTGGACAGGAAACAGTTCTGACCAGTCGTACAGTATGTGTGTAATCCTACAGCGAGTACTCAGTACTGCAGTAACTATACTACACACTAGTACATCACGCCTCTGTGCCACTGAGCTGATCTGACATCCAGCTAACTAGCTGCTAACTAGCTGCTAGCTGTCTATCTACACCTGACAGATGTCAGCCGGTTTGAGCAGACAAACAGGAAGTTACTCACAGGTCAGGTGACTAAACAGGTGAGACTGGAACCAAGCAGAGCTCAAAGAGGCAGGAACACTATTTTAATGTGAAGGCCTGGTGTTTGGAGCGACTGACCGGAGACCTGGATGATTCCATGTCGAGCCACATCATAATACGGGTGAGAGGAGTCAGGAGTCCAGGAGCTGCTGGGAGGACCTGGAGGAGCGTCTGTGACACACGTCTGATCCTCCTCATCCTCCTTCTGAAGCTCTGCCATAAGTAAAGACAACATACCAGTGATGAGTTGATCTCCAGATCCCTGCTCTCCTCCAGATCCCTGCTCTCCTCCACCAGACCCTCATCAGCTTCTCCTCAGGGAGACCAGCTGGCAGAGAGCCGGAGGACTGGGAGGAAACCACTTTCATCTCCTGGATGTTTATGGTGCAGCAGGGGAAGTTTTTTATAAACAGGAATGCAGGAAATGATGCATTCAGGGACCCGACAGGAGACGGGAACAAAACTGGTCTGTTAACCCCCCCAAATCACACCTAACTTTTATACAGAGGATTAATAAAGGAGACACAGTGCCGCCTTAAACAGGCTGGGGGAGGAGTTATTGTTGTTTATATTTACTGTTCTATTGTTTGTACGATGCATCTTTTTTAGACATCTCAAACATTTTATTTGGATAATAAACTAAATGAGTTTCACTCACCGATCTCTGCCAGCTGCTCCAGATCCGATGAGCTCATCTCTGATGGATGAAAACAACTGAACAAAGCAATAATCAATACGACTCCTGATAGATTCACGTTCAGAGGGAGGTTCTCTCCGACTGATAGACCAGTAAATCACATCAACCTCCAGTTAATCATCAATACTGATCGATTTGTTTAAAGATAAAGACAATAAAAGTGACGTGACCCTGAGCAGAGCGTTAAAATAAAGACGTCATCACGTCTCACACAGTGTAACTTTAACATCAACTCCATGGAAGTGAAAGCGCAGCTAGCATGTTAGCAACACCTGTGCTGATGGAATTGATCCATTAAATCATCGATTACCAACTAAACACGACAGAAATGCGATCGAGTTATCTTCCCAGACATTACGTCATGTTTCAGGTGGTTGGTATGAAGCAGCACGAGCCCTTAAAAGTCTCACCTGTAGCAGGAGACACGCTAACATTTATAAATAATCCGCAGGTAGAAAGTCGATCCAAACTTCCTCAATAAACTCCAGCAGGCAGCGGACTGCGCATGCGCAGTTCAAACTTACCACAGAGGCTCCGAATGACGAAGTTTGTTTGTTGTTAAAAAACCACAAACAGTAGAAGGAGATAATTGATGTTTATGTTTAATAAAGCCGCAGACTGACAGTAGGAGCGGAAGAAAATAATTAATGATTATTTCTATCAAACTAAACATAAACCGCAGAAGAAAATTGAATGTTTATTTTTACAAACATACAGATAAACAGTAGATGATGTACTCAGATCATTTAATTATTAAAAGTAGTAATATCCACCTCTGGGAGTACTCTGAAACTAGTAAAACACTACATTTTCGTGGCAGTATATGGTACTTTTTATTGTATTTTATTTCTATTTTGAAAGCTTTAACTTCTGTCTGGTTTGCAAAGACAATTAGTAAAAATGATCAACCAATAATTAATGGTATATTTTGAATGTATTGTCAAAATAAATCAAAGAAATGGACACTGGTGAAAACAAAACCAGGTAAAACTAATTAAAAATAAGAAGAATCAAATCGTCTCCACCTCCACTGGTGCATTTCATTAAAGACAGAAGTTATCTAAGTTGTCCCTGTTAACTGACTATATGAGGAAAAGTTCCATTTTCAAAATGATAAACATAACAGTTTTTGAGTTGTAACACGGAACCTTCATCTGAGATAAATCCCCTTAAAACCAGTCTGAGTTCAACCTGTAACCAGCAGAATCAGAGGCCAGACTTCCCCTGTTTTCTCTGACATAGTTTTCATTTTAATAAAAACTCTTGGTTCATTCTTCTCTGCTGACGTCACGCTGTCAGGTTATCTCTCCCCACTTCTCTTCTGATAATGTAACGCAGTGAAACAGCGCCTCTCTGGCTCTGGTGAATATGTGAACTACAACTGCTGACCGTCATGACCGTGAACTGGCCGACTCAGCATCCCTTTGTAATAAAATGATTAAATTAACCAATCAGATGAGGCTACACGATCATGTGATATTTGCCAAACTGTGATTGGTCAGGACTGTGCCAGGGGATTCCCGCCGCTCAATTCAGCCTCTCCAATCAAATTGTAGCATCAAAGCGCGCAGTAGCTGCTTTCTATCACAAAGGTTAGCAGGTGCAGCTAAGGAGAGCAGCAACATCAGTTTTTAGTTTAAAAACTAAAAATTACCTCTTGAGCAACGGCTTAAAATTAAATCCGACGGCAGAACAAAACCAAAAGTCAACTTTCAAACGGAGACACTAAAGGCAATTATACGTTTTAATGAGGAAAACTGTCCGGGCAGAGTGGCTAGCTGCTAGCGCTAAACTTTTTAGCGCCCATTTTGCTGGTCCTCTGACCTCCACTGGATCCACGGACCTTACCAACCTGTCACCGGCTGATGAGAAGCACTGAACTAAAACGTCTCGTAGACTGCTGTAAAACCAAAGGTTTTCGGACGTGTCAGGATTGAAGACGGTTTGGATTTGACAGGAAGCATTAGCATGAAGAGGCTAGCTGTGGTGGACCTAATGGTCAGAGGGAAATCCTACCAGATGCTCACTGACCACCATCACTACCAGGACAGACAGGAGGACCTTCTTCTTCAGACAGAGTGAGTAATGCAGATTTATTAATTATTCTTAAATAATAATAATATAATTATGTTATAATTAGATCATTATTAATGCTCCTGTGACTAGTATCTATGAATGTGTGCTGCTTTGATGGGTTGTGATGCTTGTTGCTAGGATTTAGCTTCACTGAAGTAAACTATTCCTTCTGATTGTTTACACTCTGTCATTAACACCACAGACAGTTACACAGAGAACGTTTGGCCTGCTTTGAAATGATAAGGATTTATTGAAGGTATTAGTGTAGCGGACTTCTGACTTTATGGTGTGACCGTAAAGCTCTAAACTTCTCCTGGTTGAATTTGTGAATGAAGCTTCTTTTATTATCAAATCATGGAAATGAAAAATTGCAAACGACACAAATGTACAGTAGCTAAAGGCACCACTTCAGTTCTTGGTTATGCAGAAAGTTTTGAGAAAAAATATTGAATAATATTTGAGATCTGCTCCTGGAACCAAACATGAGAACAGATGGGACCATTGTCAGATATCAGCAGAGACAGGATGAGAAACCAGGAGATCAGAGAAGGAAAATCTAAAATCTGTTTTTAAGGTGTGTATCAGATCATCTTTTATTCAAGACAGAAAATGAATCTGATTTATCCGTCAGTGATTCCTCCACAGGTCAGCCTGCTGTAAGCTGGTGAAATCCTGACATCTGCTGGACAGATTCAACACGGCAGGTCATTAAAGATGCAAAACATTAACATTATAAACAAAAACGATTAACGGAGTCAAAGTAAATATTTAAATGAGGAGAGGCTTCATCTGAGCGAATGAAGGATATTTTCATTGGCATGTGCAAAATTAAGATGAGAAATCTTTAGACCCCAACATGATGTCATCATATTTTAACAGGGGAGGTGAAGTGTGAGTAGTTTAGGAAACCAATGGCTTTAATAATAATAATAATAATTATTATTATTATGATAAACTAGAATGGCACTCAGTAGATAGCATACATACTGACAACAAAGGCTTCTTATTCTATTCTACTCTATTCTAGAATAGAATAAACTCTTCACTTCATTGAAAATCATAATGCTAATCGTAATGCTAGCTAATGCTAGCTTCAAACTAACATTTGAAGATTGATGGATGGATGTCGGGACATTATTGGTTGAAACTGGTCGGTTCCTGCTAACGTTAGCATAACAGTTAATATTTTGTTTTACCCAAAGAAAACATGATTAAATAGCTAACACAATTGCTAATTTTTACCATCTTAGTCCAGTGTGCTAG
Organism: Chaunax sp. Z400; assembly: GCA_037577475.1. NCBI lineage: Eukaryota > Metazoa > Chordata > Actinopteri > Lophiiformes > Chaunacidae > Chaunax > Chaunax sp. Z400. The sequence goes on along the minus strand of CM075204.1, from coordinate 21,785,609 downwards.
CATGCTAACATTTGGTAAAGAGAACCGAACAGCTGAGGCTGATGGGAATGAGAGTTATTATGATCCATCCTGTGGGATAAATGGCTGTGCTAAATTTGATCCAATAATACTGAAATACTTTTTTTTTTTTTTTAAAGGTCCTGTTGGTGGCACCGAAGTCATTAAGATAAAACCTCAGGGGAACATGAATGCTTGTAGAAAATGTCAGCATTGAAATGAATGTGTGGTTTTCGTTTATAGGAGACGACGTTTATCAGACAGAATTCAGGCCTTTGGCTCTGTGGATGTTTTGATGATTAAAAACACAGAAACACACTAAACTGTCTGTTAGAGGAGGAAGCAGAGGGTTTTATATGGTGTTCAGTGATTATGCAAATGAGCAGAGTATGTAGGGAGTATGTGACCCAAATATGGAAGAGAATAGTTTAATCACAGGCAGCAGATAGCGGCTGAATGACTGGGAATAGAACTGGAGGTTAGATTAGAAATAATCCATAATCTTAATATAGTCAGAGGAGAACAGAGATTTAGAGTCAGATTTTAAATATATTAAACTGTGAATTTATTATATTCTAACTTCAATGTGTGGCCAAAATGTTTAGTCTCTTAGCTGTTGTTGCTGATTGGCTGACAGTCCAACTAGACCTTAGTGAGATCATATTTATTTATATTAAATAGATATAAAGCTTGAATATGATGAAAAGGACTGTTTTTATAATAAAAGACAAAAGTAACCTATTAAAATGACTTTAATCTACATCTCCAACAGATCTGGTCATTTTAACGACATTTTTTGGGCCATTTAGCCTTTATTGAAGAGGAGAGCCTGAAGTATGAGACAGGAAATGGAGAGAGAGTGAGGGTGTAGAGTGAGTGAATCAATGAATCAATGAATCTGCAGTCCTCATTAGAATCCTGTTATAGACCCATTTCCACATCCGTCCCCTGGTTCCGCTGCGTTCTGTCTGTTGGTGGTTCCTTGTTGGTTCTCCTGCAGGTTTGATAGTTAGCTTGTTGTCGTGTGCTGCAGCTCAGCAGCCAGCAGATGTCCACATTGCAGCAGACGTTCCTGGTCATGGATGTTTGGATCTGTTTCAGTTACAACCTGCATTAAAACCAAGAACACAGAGGAAGAAATTAATTCTCTTTGAATATTTGAGTTCATAAGCAAGAAAACACACAATTATTTAATTCCACAATACTTTTAATGAGTCTGGTAGTTCATGTTGGGCACAATATTTATAGGAATTTAAGCAGCAGTTTGGTTCAATAATTCAAAGTTTCATGTTTTTTTATATGATCTTGAAACCAAATTAGATTTTTAAAAATCCCCCAAATTTCTGGCAACCATCGAATTTTCTAGTTTCTAACACAAAAACGTCAAAAACCTCTAAAGTCAAAGCTGCAGAATTTTTACTGCTGTTTAAAGGACGAATCAGATGAAACTACAACACAGAACACTTTGCTTACACACTAGTGATGCACAGATCAGCTCTGACATCATCACATTTTCATCCACCTGAACCAATGATTGTCTCTGATTTAGAGACTCCTCCCTCATGAACATGTGACGTCACCTCAGGATTTATCAGGAGGACATCTGTTCTACTCCAAACTGTTTCACTGTGTGAACCTGGACTGTGTGGGACCTTTAGGATGTGAAGAAGAACACAGAACATTCATTATGTTCATGTAATTTCAAATGAAAAAATCTTTAATGAATGTAATTATTGTTTGGTTCAGTTCATCATGGCTGCTGGTCTTCCTGTGGTCCAAATATAATAAGACAGTAGTGAAATAAAAACGCGTTATAATGAGTGTAAAAATGGCAGCTGGTGCTTCAGACTGTTAGCAGCAGCTCTGTCATTGCTAATGTTTGCTGAGCTGCTCTGACCTCTGCGCGGGACAATCAGCTGAGGAGGCGAGGCGTCGGCCCCTCGGCTCCGGCAGACAATTTAAAGCTGTGAGCGGCAGCGGCTCCCCGGCCCACCGCTCCCCTGCTCCCCCGGCCCGCCGCTCCACATTACACAGCCTAATTGATTTTCCGTTGTAATCTCAAGGTCTTGATGACATTCTGGACGCAGCAGCTCTGTGGATGCAGCCTCTCTCCCAGAGCCAGTAACACACCATTCTCTGTGGTGTTTCTATCTGCATCAACAGGGTGGAGGAGCCGCACCACAAATCCTCCATGTGCACCATAATAATAACCTGGATATGATCCAGCTTATGGGGGAACCTTTGGAAACCTTGAATCCAGTGAGCGTCTGAAGGACAGTCAGACCTGAGGATCAGTACATCCTGTCCAAAATGAGTCCTACCTGAACTGACCTGTGAGGAGGAAGTCATGTGATTTATGTATGAAAGACCTGCCAGAAATGTCACCAAAATCTACTTTATGACCAAAACACCCAGAATGTCCCAGGAGCTTCTGGATGAGTTTTATCCAAACGTTCATGTTCCCCAGAGGATGAATCTTACTGACCTTCTAGCACCACCATGAGGTTGAAATTTGTTGAAACATTTGATTGGTGATGAAGCTTTCATGTTTCCCCATTGGCTGTCATCTGTTGGGGGTGGTACCTCCAGTACAGACAGCAGACTAACATCCAGGACTTCAGGGAATCCATCCTTTTATCCGGATCCATGACCAGCCATGTACAAACCCAACTGATAGTTTAATCTCCTGGTGGAGGAACGATGTTAACTCTCCATGTTCATGACGAGTCATTATGGTCTGTTTACCTGTCAGAGCCTGGTGCTGGTGGGACACCCCTCAGTGTAAGTATTGAACCTGATTGGTCAAAGGACAGACTGACATCCTGCTGCCTGTAGATGTAATGAACCAGAACAGAAACCAGCTAAACCAGAAAACAACAAGGAAGTAGAACCAAACATCCACTAACACCATGAACCTGACCTGTGATTGGTTAAAGCTAAAATACCAGAAACACTGATATCTCACACACACACAGACAGAGACACACACAGACAGACAGACACAGACAGACAGACAGACAGACACAGACAGACAGACAGACAGACACACAGACAGACACACACACACAGACAGACACACACAGACAGAGACACACACAGACAGACAGACAGACAGACAGACAGACAGACACAGACAGACACACAGACAGACACACACACACAGACAGACACACACAGACAGAGACAGACACACACAGACAGACACACAGACAGACAGACACACACAGACAGACAGACACACACACACAGACAGACAGACACACAGACAGACACACAGAGACAGACAGACAGACACACACAGACAGACAGACACACACAGACAGACAGACACACACAGACAGACACACACAGACAGACAGACACACACAGACAGACAGACAGACACACACACAGACAGACAGACAGACACACACAGACAGACAGACACACACAGACAGACACACACAGACACACACACAGACAGACAGACACACACACAGACAGACAGACAGACACACACAGACAGACAGACACACACAGACAGACACACACACAGACAGACAGACAGACACACACAGACAGACAGACACACACAGACAGACACACACAGACAGACACACAGACAGACACACACAGACAGACACACACATAGACAGACAGACAGACACACACAGACAGACAGACACACACAGACAGACACACAGACAGACACACACAGACAGACAGACACACACACACAGACAGACACACACACAGACAGACAGACACACACAGACAGACACACACAGACAGACACACAGACAGACACACACAGACAGACAGACACACACAGACAGACAGACACACACAGACAGACACACACAGACAGACACACAGACAGACACACACAGACAGACAGACACACACAGACAGACAGACACACACAGACAGACACACACAGACAGACACACACACACACAGACAGACACACACACACAGACACACAGACAGACAGACACACAGACAGACAGACAAACAAACAGACAGACACACAGACAGACACACACAGACAGACAGACAGACAAACAAACAAACAAACAAACAAACAGACACACACACACAGACAGACAGACACACAGACAGACACACAGACAGACAGACACACAGACAGACAGACAAACAAACAAACAAACAAACAGACACACACACACAGACAGACAGACAGACAGACACACAGACAGACACACAGACAGACACACAGACAGACAGACACAAGCCACAGAACCAGGAACATTTTAACCACATATTCCCAAACAGACAGAAAGAAGCAAAAACTGGTCTGTGGCTCAGGAGGTAGAGCGAGTGGTCGGGGGTTCGATCCCCAGCCCCTGTAAGTCTACAGAACCCCAGTTTGCTCCCCGGACGCCATAAAGGCAGCTCACTGCTCCTCAGGATGGGTCAAATGCAGAGAGAGAATTTCCCCCTGTGGGATGAATACAGTATCTAAAAAAAGAAGAAAGACAGGTGAGAACAGAGGGGCGTGTCTGCTCGTGTTTATCATACCTTTACCTGACTGTGTGAACGACGCTGACGGATCAGGGAGATAACGACGGTGACGGATCAGGGAGATAACGACGGTGACGGATCAGGGAGATAACGACGGTGACGGATCAGGGAGATAACGAAGGTGACGGATCAGGGAGATAACGGTGGTGGGTTAGGGTTCAGGGACTACATGTTGGTTCCATTTTCGGCAGAAACAAAAGGTTTTCTTTCCTTCATGATATTTAGAGCGGATCATATCTGGTGTTTGTAAGTGTAGGATTGATCAGCCTTGGAGGGAAAAAGGGTTTTATGGAGTCATGTTTATCTGCACCATCTTAAAGATGGTGTACATATGAACAACGACCTGTGAGCTACACACTCACGTACAGCGACTCCATCCACTATATTTATCGCCGTGGAAACGGGCAATCCAGCGCCTCATTAGCATTCAGACGGTGACACCATGAGAGCAAACCTCCCCTGTGAACAGAGCCACATCACACAGCTGATGTCAGGACAGGACGGTTCATGTTGTGGAGGATCCTGAGGAGAATGACCAGAGGACCAGGTTTTAACATGTTGGCCGAGGTGAGGCTGCAGAGGAGAGATAAGCAGCGATGGCTGAAGCTGCTGACTTCCATTAATCAAGGAGGGTTCGAGCCCCGATGAGACGAGAGCATGGAGAAAAGTGTTTTTTTAATGACATGTTATTTGTAGGGACCTTGAATTCAACACATTAAGACTGAATGTGAGACTGAATAAAGTTCAGAGGAGCTGCAGCTGCATAGAGTTAAAGGAGAGACGTGAGCCGACTGACATCAGCTCTGAATCAGTGTTTTAAAGGAGACGCCATCTTTAACACTGCTAGCTAGCTAGCTACCTAGCAGGTCTGCAGTTCTTTCAGCGAAATGTCTGCATGCTAACCTGCTTTGTTTTCATCGTTTTTGCCATCATACTTTAGCGTATTTGCATGCTAACATTTACGACTAGTCAAGTTAGGAAGTGGTTGAATACTAATGTTAGCTGTGTGGCGACAGCTAATGGGTTAATATTGTTTTTACATTGAGATTTTAACTTGTTAAATTCTCTACATTTATACAGCTTGCAACCAGGAACACAGCAGTATGACATCATCGGATCGTATCTCTGACACGTGATGCATACTTTCTCTGGGAAACAGTTACATATATATATGTAAGCACTGGACGCTGGCTGGCATAAATATCCCACAATGCATTGCAGCAGTGACGGCAACAAAAACAAGTGACGAACATCATCCAAGGCAGCTGTGGTGTAACATAAATAAAGGTTTAAGGTTTCACAAAGCCAGATAATCAATAAAGTCATTGATCCAGTCTGAAAGGAGGCTAACAGGAAGTGATGTAACATGCACTGAGCAGGACGTCACAGAAGTGTCATACTTACATGTCGTATATAGATTAGCTTCACACGCTCTAATACCAGTGATGATGAGACGTCTGCTACGTTTATATTTATTCATTTTGACCAGAGGTAACTATAAATATATAAATAAATGTATTTATAATCCGAACCACAGAAGAAGAACCTCCAGAATAAGATGAAATTAAACTAGAAGCTAACTGAAGGCAACAAACAGTCATTTCAGTTTCCTGCTCAAAGACGTTTGACATGTGAGCAGGACGAACCAACCAGGAGACGATGTGACGAAGGAGACGATGTCACAAAGGAGACGATGTCATGAATGAGGACAAACAAAGATTCCCAGTGCTGCTTCTGAAAACATAACAACATGTACCTGAAAATGTGAAAGAAGAACAGTGAAATAAAACAGCAGCACAGCCTGAATCAATCAGCCCTGCAGGCAGACATTTACAGACCTCCATACAGTCAGTCTGGTTGGTTGGTGACGACCGTCGCTGCAGACAAACACCACGGTTGTTCCAATGGAGATAATGGCCTCGCCCAGTTAAAGGTGTCTGTGATTTATAGGAAACATCCTCCAGCAGACAAAGAGGAACCATCATATGTGGTCCTCAGATAACAGGAAGTACACAGATGTGTTCTTCTTCTCAGCAGCTTCCATCATAATTCTTATTTCTCTGGTTTTTATATGTGTGTATTTACACTGCATGTGGTTCTACATCTATATGCAGGGCAGATTCTGTGATAATGAGAATTTAAAGTTGATGAAATCTATCAGAAGTAAAAACCTCCTTTATTTATCTGGTCTCCATAACGTCCTGTCTTGAGCTCCGGACCTTTCCATGGAACTGGTCTTCTACTGGTGATCCAGAAGGACACGAACCTTTCATGTCCTTCTGGATCACCTCTTTTCTGACACTTGGATGGAGACTGTTTTCGTTCTCAGACCTCATTCATGCAAAATACAGCACATGAATTTGGGTGTTATTTGACATGTTTTGTGCGTTGGGGGATCACTAAGAAAGATGTAGGCCGGCCCCAGTGTGTCCTGATGTGTTTGAAGAGGGAACAAACGGAGTGTTTCTGTTGGCTGGTCATCACACAGAGGATCTGTCAGTCAAGACGTCTTCATGTTTCTCTGCCGCTCTGTTTTCTGTCCTTCATTGTTTGGCTGACGGCTCTCGGCTCGCTGTCAGGCTTTGTTTGGTGCTTCATGTTCAAACCTGCAGACTCATCAAGATTTGGGAAAATGTTGTCCATCGTGTTGAAGTACAGCAAACATGAAATGTGTCATTACATCGTTTGTTTGGTTCCGTTCAGAAGAACAGCTCGAGGTTCAGACCCCTACCAAGACCCCGTCCTATAGATGCTGGGTGTTATGGTCTCATGTGATGCTGATTGGTCGATGTTAACGAGAAGTAGAGTTAGGATAAGGAGATGGAAATCAGGCTCTCAGAATGCAAAATGCATGGAGAATTGCTTAGTAAATCAAATGTAGCATGAAATGTGATTCAATGCTCAGGTTTCATCTCTGCTCCTCCGGTCCCTCCAGTCCCTCCAGGTCACATCAGGTCACATCAGGTCACATCAGGTCACATCAGGTCACAGAAGCTACATTTAAGTGACCCCAGTAAAGAAAAGCCCAACAGTCTGATGTGACAGTAGAGACGCAGTGTCAGCTCCTCCGTCACTGTTTGTTGCAGGTTTAGATGAAGGCAGCAGGAGAAACAGATCTGGTACCCGAGGACCCATCTGTCCCTTTCACCTTCAGACAAGTCTCTCCGAACTGCCCGACCTCAGCGAGAACTGGACCAGAGGAAGTCTCTGTGTGGGTTTGATACTGATGAGGTGATGTTTCAGATCATCCAGCTGGTCTCAAAGGAACATCCTGCAACCTGAAGAGTTCTAGATGAAAAATCAAGGTTGAAAAGTTTGTCTCTCAATGAATCAGTTATGATAAGAGAGATGTAGGGATTTTATTTGAACAGAACTCCAGCAGGGTAAAAACAACCTCACAGTAGTTTCAAGGTAATAAAATAGGTTTTCTTTACCATAACAAAGTGGTTTTTGTGTTAAAAACCAGACTTTGGGCACAACAAAAACTGAACACATCTGTGGTTTGCAGACATTTGGTTGGACATTTGACATAATTTCTGTTTTGGGTGTAAACTAACCCCCCACAGTGTCAGAGTGTGTTTCAGCAGAGGCTGAGTAGACACTAATATAATCCTGAATGTGGGCTGCTCGGCTCCTGGAACCTGCTCTACATGTGGGTTTGATGTTTGGACAGGTTGGTAAAACACGTCCAAAGACGAGACAAACACTCCATTAACTGTCCTCTCAGAGAGCCGCTCTGTTTCCTGCTCGCTCTTCTTCTCTGGTACTTTTAGCTGCTGTTTTTGTGAGCAGAGTCACACTGAGTCTAATCACTGCTGGAAACCTGACATCATGACACAACAGTCTTTACTGCATCTTCACAGCTGGATGGTGGATGAAGCTAATCTAGCGAGTCCATATTCTCTGTTACCTTAGCAACGATTTACAGCTGGACCCGGAGATCCAGAGGTCCAGGTCCTAATTAGGGAGGGGCAGTTCATAGATACTATATACTGTATTTTTACATTCTGTATTTTACATACTGTATATATATATATATATATATATATATATATATATTTTGCTCATCAGGTACACTGAACTAACCATTCGTGCTACCTGTAAGCCTGTAATAATCTCATTTTGTCACATCTCATTTCAAGTTCTACCTGAGGTTTTAATGTTTTTACATCTTTGCACTTGACAAACCTAACATGAGACGATGTGAAACTGAATCCAGGTTGAATCTTTTTGTTCTGATCATAATCTGGATTCTCAGCAGAACCTGGAGGAGGTTACGTTAATTTAAATCATTTTGTTTCATAAATTAACTGAACATACTGCATGTCTGAGGCTAACTGCTGCTACATCCCATTAACATATGGTGAAACACGCTCATCTGAGAAGTTTATTTTTTTAATAAAAAAATACAATTTATAAAATTCCCAGAATATCAAGAGGCACATCTTCAGTAAATGCTTATGTGTTTGAAGTTAAAACATATTAAAAAGGTTTTTGAGCTAATTTCCAAGTGTATAAACAAATATTTTCAGTACATTTTTACCAATTTGGGAAAAAGTAAAAAATGTTAAACTTTCAAAATGTGACGTTTGAGTCCAATATTCAGTGACTTTTTGCTCTTTTTTTGGTCTCTACCAACTCCTGAGGGTCTTTAGAGAATCAACTAAACTGTAAAGTTGTGACTACTAACTAAAGTAATGAGCTGTCAGATGACCTAAAGCTCTGGATCAGAGTCAGGGGATAAAACGTCAGGGTTCTGTAGAAGCACCTCCCTCTTCTGTTTTAACTGGTTAATGAACGATGACCTCATTCAGCCGCTCTCATGTCAGGTTCAGGGGATCCTGGGAACAGCAGCAGCGTCGGAGGCTGATGACTCTCATGGACGCCAGAAATGACCTCGGAGTTTAGGGAAATCAAACGCACCTCAGAGGAGTGTGTCTAACATCCAGGTCTGGATCCGGTTACCCCCCCCCCAGCTTTTAAATAGGCTGCTTTAACATGCAGGCTGACACGTTAACGCTAGCGACAGGGCCACTTAGTTTAAAGATGCATTAGCGACCTCAGCGGGTTAATGCACCTCCTGAGTATTGGGATCATCTTATTGATGGGGAACATTTAACATCATGGCCACAGAGGCTCCATAAAGCTCCTCCACTCAGCTCAGCGGTGACATCACATGATAGGCAGCGAATGACTGTCCACCATGATGCATCGTATATCCAGTCCTGACAGGAGGCCAGCACTGTGTGTGTGGAGGACTGAAGGTCGAACCCACATGATTTATGGAAGTCATGGAGGGACTTTCTCCTCTCATCGTCTGAAATATGAAGGACTTCTTCATCCTCATTATCACTTCATGTCAGAGGGACAAACGTGGTACTGATGACACCACTTTAAAGTGGAACTGCTGCCTGTTATATAATCACAGGTTGGCATCTCACCATGAGCGTAGATCCGGGGGGGGGCAGAGGGGACATGAAGGTGTCCCCCAAAACTGGGGGTGGGTGTGACCCTTTAAAAACAACATGGTGAAGCCAAAAAGGATTGATGATGTCAGTGCTGTCACTAATAATGACATCGATCTTATTATGTAATAGAAGTCATGAAGCAGGATTAACTGATTGGTCCAACATCTAAATAAGTATCTTTTAACCAGACCTGTTCCTGTATTTTAACCTGTTATTTCTGACACATAATGAGCTCCAAGGTTAAAAATAACCTTTAATCCATCAGAGCCTGAAATCAATCGGAAGTAATCTGAGATACAAAGCGGGATTCTAATGGAATCAATCCGTTTGATAAGGACTTCTAACGAGGAAGAGATCTGTGATTAAATCCAGACTGGATCATTCAGGTCAGCATCACTCCTCAGGTGGATGGAGACTCCACACAGGATTAGGAGGCGGGGCCAGGCCCAGAGGCCTCTGGTGTGTCGGCCCGACCCCAGCGGGTCGGACGACAGATGGACGACTTCCTGCAACAACATGCATCACTGCAGAAAAAGGCCTTCAGCCTGTAAAGACGGAGTCCTGAGGATTCAGGTTCACACTCACCAAGAAGATTCCCTTCAATTTCCATGGCTGTTTCCTGAAGAAAATAAATAAATAATATTATAATTTTATAACTATGAAATTAAAAATTAAATGATTATTATAATTAATGATAATAATAATAAGTAAGTAATTAAATTAATGAACAATTTAATGTAATAGTAATAATTAAGTAGATATAATGATTAAATAATAAATTACAGTAACATAAAATTCCTTGAAAAATGGCTCCATACATTTTACATCCACCCAACATGAGGCTCAGTGCAGTGAAACCAAAATAATTAACCGTTTTTAAAGGTACAGGCCTGTTTTCTCACTGAATACATCATTTATAGCTCATACATAAACATATTGCGAAGCTCTCATGTGGAAAATAGAACCAGAGCATTTTCATTTTATTCATCTCAGACCCTCGTCATACATTTGAATGAAAAAGTCACATTTAAAGAGACAAGAACTCAAGAGAAATATGGAGAGAAGTAGTAATACTGTCAGGAAATATCAAAGAAGTACATTTTGTCTTCAGACGCAGTATTTGTATATGTTAACAGGAGATCTCATTAGTTGTTTGTTTTTTTTAAATTGTTTTTTTGTGGCATTTTATGCCTTTATTGGACAGGACAGCTGAAGAGGTGACAGGAAATGTGGGAGAGAGAGTCGGGGGGAGACGTGGCAAGCGGCCACGGGTTGGAACCGAACCCGGGCCGACTGCGTAGAGGACTATAGCCTCGGTACATGGGGCGAGCGCTCTAACCACTGCACCATTTCATTAGTTTTTGACTGATGCAGGGACAGCAGTTCTCCACACATCCACAGATTCTGGTCCACCTGAAACTGGTGCTGACTGGTCTCAGAGTGAATGTGGACTACAGCCAGACTGTATTTTTACTGGGGGTTAATTAATAGATTATGGGATCCTACATACATCCTACCGGGTTAGCCAGCATCCTCTGAGTTAGCTAGCTCAGAGTTACCCGCTAGCTCAGATTTACCTGCTAGCTCAGAGTTTTCCATTAGCGCTGGCTGTTGGCTGGATGGACGGACATGAAAACATTTCCAGACGACTTTCTAACTGTTTGATCGTCACTTTTTGATGACATCACTGTTTTTCAGATGTAGTTTTTGGTGTTTTGAGCTCCTTCATATTAAAGAGAATTCAAACATCTAAAACCATCTGGATGATAAGCAGCACTACTTTTGGGCTGAACTGTCCCTTTAAGTCTTCAGGCATTGTGGATCATTTTAAACACGTTTACCTACAAATGTGTCTGTCAAAAATGAGACAACAAATGTTCAAAAATGAATTAACGAGTGAAAGCAAACATTTTAAAGACACAAAACAAACGACACATTGTGAGTATTTAAAACTAAATTACATAATTTTATTCATTAATTAACATCCAGATATGCTGCTAGTTATAGTGAAGATACTACATTGTTTTCATTAACAGTTAAAATATGACCTCGGTGTCCTGAACACTGAGCTGATGTTAAAATGCCCTGAGTTCAGTTTGAAAGGTTAATTTTTAGCCTCAGTTAATTACACATAATTATAAGTGGACTAATTGAGGCGAAATAAGCTGTAGGGCGTGTCTGCTGTTTACTCAGGAAAAGAAGCTGCGTGTTTAAGGAAATAACAGCGGCACTATTTTCTCCATGTTTGTCTGCTCATTATGTTTCCATCGGTCTGACAGCAGAGCTGCTGACTTCCTGCTAAATGTGCGCCCTAGTTGTCTTTGGCAGCTCGTCTCCGGCAGGCAGCCATCCAACCAACACAGTGCACCTGTCAGCCTGACGGGACGGAGCGGCCATGTTTTACCTGAGCAAAGTGCAGAGGTGTTCAGTGATGAGGGATCAGGAACCAGACCTGAGTCTTTAACCCCCCCAAATATTCCATCATCTGGTGTCACCAAGATAAACCAACCCCCCCCCCCCCCCCCCCCCCCTTTGTGTACTTCAAACAGCGACAGGAGGATCTGTTTAATCCTCAACATAAATGAACAGAAATCCTACAGCAGGATGTTTACATTTACAGCCTTCTTTTCAATGGAAAGAACATCATGTCAAGGTGTGGAGGAGCATCACCTCTTCTGTCTGTGCGACCAGTTCAAACCAGTCACATACTGGTCTGTTGTACCATCGGGTCTGTGAGGAAACCCGTCAGGCGTTTTTATTTTCCAGCTGTACTTTGGCTGATCTAGACTCAGTCTGAACGTCCAACTGGCAGCTTGAAAGGACTCGTTTCTAACGACATAATAGCCTCCAGCAGCTAAAAGCAAACACAGACACTCAATATTTAGTTTTCCAGGATATGCTAACAGCATTTTACATCACTTTACAGGCGGGGTCAAAAACAAGCACAAAAAACACAGAAATGCTCAAACATGGGTAGGAAGACAAATCCGACAGGAAGGAAACCTAAAAAACAAAGACGGGAAAAACTGAAACAAAATATGACCCAGTGTGATGTGTTTGTGAAATGTTAGAAAAGTGGAGTCACTTTCTCTTAAAGGCACATTTTCAATGAGACTATTTTTTGCGGCTCTCAGGGACACGCCCACTTCGTAGAGATGAGTTTACTCTGTTCTGATAGGATGAGGGAAACAAATGTGATCATTTGTTCATCCTTTTTGACATAAATCACAAACACAATATATAATCTTTGACCTCATCATGAAAGTTCATTTTTGTAAATATGTTTATTCTGAATTTGATGCCAGCAGCTAAATATTGGTGGACTTGTGGCTCCAGAATGGTTGGAATTGACCGTTTCTGCCCCTCCTGGGGTAAAAACAGCCCCGGTTTGGATCACTGGTGCCTTCAGGATGTGTTCAGGATGTGTTCAGGTTTCTATATCACTTTATTTTTGATGTCACATCTTCCAACCCGATCTCCTTCGGTGCTTTAACACTCGCTGAAGCCGTGGACCGCAGGTCCAGGTCTGTCTCAGAGGAGCTCTTTCAGGACCTTTCCTTTGGCGGGACGCCTCACTGATAAAAATAACCATGCTGACCAGTGATGTTTGTGCCAACCGTTGCTCGCCACCCACCAGCAGAAGTCCTCGGCACCTGCTCGCCCCTCCAGTTTGTGGGTGTGTGTTGCCTGGCAACCAGCATTCCCATTGCTCACGGGCTGAATGCTTTCATGTGACGGGGGTTTACCTCCGTTATTTCTGTCTGTTGTCTGTGATCAGACCTTTTCTTTATGCTGCCTCACAAATAATGAAAGGACTCCAGGACTGAACTGGATCCTGATCCCGGTCCACGTTTCTCTCTGGTCCAGATTCAGATGTTTGATCTGCGTCCCACATGTGGTCCCGTCCAAACGTTTGCTCAAAGCTGTGGTTTTAGTTCCATAAACATGCCGTCTGCATCTTTCCAAACGAATCAATTGAACTGAACTAAACATAATCAGGATAATTTAAATGGAGGTGAAATACGGACTGTGGGATGCCCCGGGTTATTTAGTCCTGGTGGATTTAATTTTTAAGTTCCACCTCTGAAGCATTCAGACTGATCTCAGTCTTACTGTCCAACTGTCTCAGCTTGAACTTTATTGATTGATTGATTCTTTACTATTGATTCATTCTATGTATTCTCTAATGGGGACTCCATCCATCCTGATGTGGATCAACCAAATTTTGTGTTGCTATTGACTTGCAGTCAACGATCCCCGCTTGAACCCAGCACCGTGATTGATCACAGTCTTTACTTGCTTTTTGGCAGACTAAACGCTGTTTCCTGTTGTGTTTAGACTGATGCTGACTTGCACCTAACGACTTCAAGAGATTTCACTGTCGCAGACTAATTTCCTCTGTCTTAATAAAATCATGGTCGTTGGGTCTCGCTCCCATAATCTGGATCGTTTGATGGTCCTAAAACTCAGTCTTTTTCTCGTCTTGACGTTACGATAAAATCAGACGTGTTTAATGTTATCATAGGTCTTTAGTCTTAAGTCAATGACCAATAGGTGTACTCTCTCCAGCACCAAACAGGAAGCAGCAAACAGGGTCGATTCGAGACCCTATGAGTAAAAGACTTTTAAAAGTCTTCTGGTGTCAGGTAGACATTGAACTCACAGGAGTCACCAGTCATTTCTACCATGTTTGTCACAAACATTAATAGAAACTTTGGTTCAGGTCGAAGCCAGAAAAGGCGTGTCCACTTACTTTTGGTCAGTGAGTAATCAGTGAAAACGCTGAGATTTACTCGTCTTTAAAGGTTTTACTCCCACTCAGTATTTTCCTGCTCAAGATGTGTGAAGAGTTTTTAAAGTAACCAGGATATTTTTATTCAGTAGGATGAATGTTATTCTACAGCCTGATATAACGCTCATATTTGTAGCCCAGCGGAACACAGAGAACAATTCTGATTTTAAGCCAGTGAAGGGCGAAAAATAAGAAGTAAACAAAGGGACATTTTGAAATTTGGTGACGTCACACAGAAGTATGTCTTCCTCAAGGGCTTCCCCAGATTTCCAGGCCACGCAAGGCCCCGTGTGCATGAGCATCAGTTTAAAGTCTGCAAGAACACGAAGAGAAAGCAGGGACGACATAAAATAACAGATAGTGAGGAAAAGGCATCGAGTATCTGAAACAAAGGAAAGGAAAGTAAAACTGGTAAAAACTGGAGAGCAGAAGGATCGATGGAGCTACTGAAATCTAAATCTGGACACACGGCTGGTTTAAGAGACAGGAAGCTGCAGGGAAATGGTGATCAGGTAGGAAATCCCAAACAAATCTACCCACAGAATTCATTTCATTAGACATGTTTTTGTTTGAATTATGTATTGAAACTTGACCAAATAATAAAATGGTATTTATTAATTGATATGCAGCATTTTGGGTGGAATGCATTTTGTACGCCTAGACTGTTAGATTAGTGGGAGAATAGCTTTAATTATTATTAGGAAAGTTTTGGTGTGTTTGTTGGAATGACAGAGATTTTCCACTGGTTTTCAGACGGTTGGACAGAATAAAGATGTTTTCAGGTGGAAGCTGATCAGCGTTGTGTAAGCAGCCCTCAGAATGAGACCACATTCGACTATATTACTCATCTTTGGGGGACTTTCAGCTGGGCAGTAATGACTACCAGCCGTGTTTCCTCCTGTGTGACTCTAGAGGAGAAGCTCCTCCACTTCTCTGAGGATCCAGTTCAGAAACGTCTCTTTGGTGAACCGAACAGATCAGAAACACAAAAATGAATTTATGAGGGAAGGAGAGGATGTTTGTTTTTTCTCTGCAGATTACTGCAACTGTTTTTATGGTTTGACTGAGTTTGATGCAACAAAATAAAGAGACCAACTTAAATCAGAGCAGCGACTCCCTCAACCACAGGAGAACCAGACGGACTGACTGACAGCAGCTTTTCTACCTGAGCAGCTGATCTGACCAGGTGAGCTCACTTCTACCTAAAGACCTTCAATTAACTCCTGCAGCCTCAGAAAGCAGCTGAAAGGGAAGCTTTTATTCTCTCAATAAACACTAAGTTCATAAAACCTGACAGATATAAAGCTGAGTTTATAGAAAACAAGAGATAGAAAAACAAAACAAAAAAATGACTTAAAAAATGTGAAAATATAAAAAATGCATCAACTTTAACTAGAAACACGAGTCAGCCCTCGAAAAATAAGCATCTGAAAGCGTTTTAGAGAGCGACCATATATGGAAGCTGTGAAACGCCATCATTGAGATTTTGACTTCCTGGAGGAGGCCATGTATTTACTGGTGTTTGTTTGTTTGTCAGCAGGATTAATCAGAACTTTCTGAACAGATCCTAATAAATGTTCTGTCCAGGATCAGTCCATCAGATTCTGGTGGTGATCCAGATCACCCTTGGATCCAGAATGTCTTTAAAGGATTCTTTACTATTGTGGGACAATTAAGGATTTTATCTTCTAACTTTCTGGATAATGATTGGACAAAAATCACATGATGTTCAAAAGAGAGAAGTTTGCAAACTGTTTGGCCCCAGAAATCATTTAGAATCTTAATTAAGACAAAAAGAACATTTGATCTGATAGATGTTCATCAGGTGAGTCTCTTCTAATCAAGGCATCAATCAGCTCAACCTCCGTTACCTGCAGCCAAACAGAGATCAGACAAATAATAAACATCAAAACATGTTTCATCATGTGAATAAACAGACAATGATGACATCATCATGTCAACACGCATCAGAGTCTGATCTGAATCCAGGTCATGTTCTGGATATTCAGTAATTATTCAAAAACTACGGAACAGATTTCCAGGAGACCTGGTGATAGACCAGGACAGAACCCGGGACATACAGGAATCTTCTGTTTATCTCTAATCTGTCAGGAATCAATCGATAAATCATGATGTAAAAAATCAACACCATATTTAGGTGTTTATTCTGTGGAGCAGGTCCAGATGATCAGGATCAGAATGATCTGTATTTAGGACGGTTTGTGCTCTGATGGATTCCACTTCTATTGTTTATCAGAGATCAGCTGTGAAGAATTCATGGCGTATTTTAATGAATGAACACATGACAGTTTCTGTTTGTATCCAAAACACATCTGATCTGTCGACCAATGGGTGGAAGCCTCAGCGTCCAGAGCAGGAAAAGTTTCTATGCTTTTATTTTTATAATAAGTGCCAACATCCTGTTGACAGTGACGCTGTGTAAATGTAAATAAAAAATTGAAAGTAGCACAAAAACAACATATCAAATGTTGGAAATGAGAAATGTCAGTTTTAAAAAAATTATAAGCCCATTTTGAATTTGATGTCAGCAACACGTTTCTAAAAAGTTTCAAGAGACTGTAAAAGTAGTGAGAGTCTAAAAGAACACAGCCGGTGAATCAGCTCAGCATTAATGAGGTTAACTGGTAACAGTAACATGGTTGGTATAAAAAGAGTCATGATCATCATCTGATCCCTGACCAGCTTCATCTCCACCTGAACCTTTATTACCCTCAGAAGAAGAAACAGGAACAGATTCGATCTCCAGACTATTAAAATGACTCTTCTTCATCGTTTTCTGTCTTTAACGGCTCATTTTTAGATCAAATATTCTGCAGTAGCTCCATGCTTGATGTCCTGTTCAGTCATTGGCTAAATGATCTGATAACGCTGCAGATGTTCCTCTGATCAGTCACATGATCAGCTGTATCCACAGAGGAGTGTCCTGCTTCCTGCTCCGTGTTTGTTCATCAGATTCATTTACAGCTGTTACCTTTGACTCACCTGTGTGAGGGGATGTGAGCTGTGTTGTCCTAAGGAGGAGTCTGATACTGGAACACATCGAGCATCAAAAACTTCACATAATAAAAGCAGAAAGGGAAAACCTCCACCAAGATCCAAGAACCGCCCTGATCCTGATCCTGATCCGAATCATCACCAAAATGTAATCTCGTCTAGAATATGCTAGGGTCCATCTTTGGTGAAAATTTCATGGAAATTGGTCCATTAGTCTTTGCCTAATCAACAAACGAACCGAACTGATCACATGACCTCCTCGGTGGAGGAGGGAGGAAATCAAAAGTGAACTCCTTTCAATAAAAGCAGCACTTCAATCAGAGCGGAGGTGTTTATGGAGGCAGTAAAACCTCCAACAGGGTGGAGCTCTGATGTCATCAACATCACCATCATCCAACCCGTCAGATGAGGAAAAGGGGCATCGCTCAGAGCCTCACTTTCAATCTAAATGCCCATAAATCATGTCATGAGCAGCTCCTTTAGTCTGAAGGCCCTCCACAAACCAACCAACCAAAACACCAACCAACCAAAACACCAACCGACCGACTGACGCAGGTGTAAACCTAACCTTCTTGGCCGAGGTTATGATATTTGTCTAGTATATATGTTCAACCATATTCTGATGCAGGGAAATGAAACAAAATGACTGTAAAATAATACAAAGGTTATGTATCTATACAGATATAAATACGACTGTTCTGGACCTGGAGCTCTGACCCTGCTGAGCTCTGGTCCTGATGACGGTGGTCTGTGGATGTTTTTGTTTGTAGGACGGGGTCACATGGTGGAGGACAGCAGCAAGCTTTTCAGCTGTGGTCACCTGAGCCGCTGTATTGTTGTCCCTGCACGAATGCTGCTGGTGATGGTGGTGGAGGTGGGGGGGTCTATAGTTAGAGAGGACTGACTGCATGCTGCACCTGTCCCCCACCCGTCAGCATGCCGCTCATACCTCTGACAGCAAGCCTCAGAGGACAAAATACTGCTGAAGCACAGAAAACTATAAAGCAATAATGAGGCACTGAACTATACAGATCACATGATCAGATCACATGATCAGATGTCCATTCCCACAGTCGCTCTGACACCAACCTCTAACTGTCTCATCCTGCTGAGAAACCAGAGATGGGACACATCAACTCATACATCCTACTGTTAGCCAGAGTCCTACATACATCCTACAGGTTAACCAGAGTCCTACATACATCCTACAGGTTAACCAGAGTCCTACATACATCCTACAGGTTAACCAGAGTCCTACATACATCCTACAGGTTAACCAGAGTCCTACATACATCCTACAGGTTAACCAGAGTCCTACATACATCCTACTGTTAACCAGAGTCCTACATACATCCTACAGGTTAACCAGAGTCCTACATACATCCTACTGTTAGCCAGAGTCATACATACATCCTACAGGTTAACCAGAGTCCTACATACATCCTACAGGTTAACCAGAGTCCTACATACATCCTACAGGTTAACCAGAGTCCTACATACATCCTACAGGTTAACCAGAGTCCTACATACATCCTACAGGTTAACCAGAGTCCTACATACATCCTACAGGTTAACCAGAGTCCTACATACATCCTACAGGTTAACCAGAGTCCTACATGCATCCTACAGGTTAACCAGAGTCCTACATACATCCTACTGTTAACCAGAGTCCTACATACATCCTACTGTTAACCAGAGTCCTACAATCATCCTACAGGTTAGCCAGAGTCCTACAATCATCCTACAGGTTAGCCAGAGTCCTACAATCATCCTACAGGTTAGCCAGAGTCCTACATACATCCAACAGGTTAGCCAGAGTCCTACATACATCCTGCTGGGTTAGGTTACTGGTTTATTTAGTGGTGTTACTGGTTCCAGGTCTGTTGGTTCTGGAGAGGAGGGGACCTCTATTAATAATTTAGCCGTTGGTAAAAACCTCATGAACGATGAACACTGAATGAATCCTAATCTAGAAACAAGCTAAGCTAACGTTAGCGGCAGCAACAATCTGACACACTGGACACTATAGAATTAATGCTGCATTTCTGACATCATTGCATCTGTTTCAATGCAATGTGTGTTTTTTTCTTGAAAATAACCTCATTTTTACATACTTCATATAAAACACTACGTTTATGTTCATATATGTATTTCATGGCCTCTCTGTGGCCATCTGTGCTTATTATTGTACTCATTTTAGTGATGTTTCTGTGTTTACTGGTAATTGTTGTAAGTTGAATTGTCGAATGTTTTTTGTTTCTTATGTGTTTCCATGTTTATTTGTTTTATTATGTTAGGACCTCCCTTTAAAACGAGATGATTCATCTCAAGGCATTTATCCTTCTAAATAAACTCATCCACATTGAAAACTAGGGAAATACAAGCTTCTATTGATCCACACACTTTGATCTGTCAGAGGATCAATGCAGTCAAATGATCGTATTCTATATATATATATATATATAAATATACTGATATAATGCATTATATATTAATTAGATATGAATGCATGCATATAATGCAACCCTAATCCTGTCTGTGAAGACAAAAGAATTAGAAGCTTATTGATTAGCTGACAGCCTCAACTTAGTGATGTCATACATCTGCTGCTAGCTAACGCACGTCTATGTGCTAACAGGCTACATCACTGTGAATTACTGCCGCGCTAACAGGTCTGTGAACTCAGCAGCAGACGTCTTAAAAGCCTCCAGGCTGTGGTGGACGTGTCATCACCTCACCTCTGAACTCGCCCAGCTGGAGGAAGGAACAGGAGCATGAAAACTAGAACCACACAAGTATTTAGTGATTTAATAGACGTGTGCCTCACTGAGTAAACACATATGTTTACATACAAACAGCTGATGTTTTACTACATCAGACAGAAACAAAATAAAGTCAGTTCATCCAACAAGACTTTGACTTCCAGTCTTCCACATTCAAGACTTCATGATCATTAATCAGTAAACACTTATTAAACGTGTTCCTTTTCCAGACATGCCGAAAATGAACTCATTAATTATGTGGTTTTTGCCTTAGATCTTGTCTGACAGGCCACATATCAGCTCAGACTGAGGGCTACACTGGGCTGCAGTAACTATGGCTGAAGTAGTAGTACTGCTGAACTGCTGAAGTAGTAGTACCACCATTGGATGTTGGACTACAAGCCTCACCAGGTTTGGGTTACAGGCATGAAATCCTCTTGATCCCTGCCCCGGGTTCATTTCATGGAAGACAGACTGTTGTTGAAGTTGTTGAATCGACTCTCACGTCATTGGTGGAGGGGAAAATAAACGGATGCACCCGTTCATCTCAGACACTGGTATCACAGCTGCAGAGGGCTGATATTTGAAATCCATGTTTGGGTACTTTAGTTTTCTCCCTCTGCATTCTGGGTTTGGACCCATCCTGAGGAGCAGCTCCAGTATCTGACCTGTAAAAACCAGCATCAGGACAAACAAACTGACACACAGCCTGTAAAAGACTTAACCCTCTGTAATAGATTACCTGTAATAGATTACCTGAGGAAGCTTTTAACTCAAACCTCACCTACAGTCTTTGCTTAAATGTTGATGTAATCTGTAGACCCTCCTCTTCCTCGTCCTCATTCAGGAAATAATAGGAGACCCTGTCATCCCCCCCTCCACTCCTGCTGCAGGTAATTAGGTCCATGACAAGGACATGTCGTCTCCTCACTGTGATGCTGTAGTTTATTAGGAACCATCCATCACATCTGTCCAATCAGAGAGACGGAGGCGTCGTCAGCTGTCAGTCACCAGCTGTCAGTCACCAGCAGCTCATTTACAGAGAAAATCCATCTTGAACATCATGAAGATGCCTTTTTAAACTGGGCCTCTTTCTATCCAGACCTCTGCTGAGGCTCTTCCTACATTACCCAGAGTGCCTTTGAAAATTACGTCTGATCCATCCATGACTTCAGCTTTTATTCTTCTGCATCATCACACGCCAATGGTTTAGCATGATGTCATGTCTGTATGAATGTTCCTCATGTTCTCATTGTGTTCTGATGCAGTGATTAAAGGGTTAATCCTGCCTCTCTGTGACTCGGATTGGTGGACGATGCTTTTTTTGAAATAAAGAAAATAAACATCCTTCATGCAGCTCAGATGTAATTCCTGGAGGACAGCAGCTGTATGACGGAGCTCCACACATTTCTGCTATTTTCAGACGGGAAACCTCACTGAAAACTGATGAGTCAGACGAGTCGGAGGACTCCGAGGTCGAGGACCGATAGGTGGGGCTTCACCTCCGACCGACATGTTCACTGGCAGCCATTAAATTACATCAGCTTCAGTAGTTTCTCTTTAGCTTCTACTTTTCGTCTCCCCCCTTTAGGAGGTCTAAAGATGGAGCAGTAGATGAAGGGTTGCAGGTTCAGACCTCCATTTCCATGACATCATTACAATTAAACGTCCCAAAAACACACAGTTTAAGGTTTGTTGGTCGGAGCAGAGGAAGCCTGACCTCTGACCTTTGACCTCTAACCCCAGAGCTGCTGAAGAGGTCAGAAGGTTTCAGCAGGTGGAGAGAGAGAGAGTTAGCATCCAGCTGCTAACTAATTCTGTCCTGAGTGAATACAGGGGAGGACAGATGATAATTAGCATGAGGCTAACTCTGGTAAAATGCTCACATTTATGTTAGCATCACATTTCACTGATGGGGTCTGCTTATATTTACTAACCAGGTGTCTGAGGTCACTGGTCACATGACCTGCTAATGTTCTGGTGGTTTTACAGCTGATGAACTGACCTGGTATCAGTTCTTCAGGTGGGTTTGTGGACCACGTTGTCTTCATGATTCCCTGCTGATGGTTGGAGATGGTTCAGCAATAGACCAATCAGAGTCAACTGTAATGATCTGTAACATAAAACAATCAATACCAGCTGATGATGAGGGGGAGGAGGTTAGAGATCTACTGATACCAGCTGTTAGCCCTCTGAGGTCATTTCTCCTTGAAAAAATGTATTTTTATGCATCATATAATAACCTGATGTTTATATTTACATTTATCATCTTTCTGACCTGAAACCTGAAACTCTTCGGTTCTCAGGTGTTCTGATCAGAGTGAGCCTCAGATCCAGGACAGGCTTCAATCACCCTCGTCAGGATCTACCTGGTTCACCTGTGATTCTCCCTCATCTGATTGGCTGGGAGGTGATATCAGGAGGTTGGTGTTTCCTGCTCAGTCGGCTCTCTGTGCTTCTGTTTGAAGGTTGTTCCTGTCTTTATTTAAAACTGTGGAGGGTTTCTTGTTTCACATCTTTATGTCCCCCTTTCTTTGATTTATTTTGGTTTGGGACCAGTTCTTTGGTTAGTCCATCATATTGATAGCATCAGTTGGCCCATCTTGTGTTTTGTTAGTTTCCCAAGCAGCGAAGCCCGTCTGCCAGGAAATATAACATTTGGTGAAAACACACCTTTATCTCTGATGTGACTGAAATGTCCCCACAAGGATAGTCAAACACACAAACATCATCTACAAGACCTGACCTCAGATCAGATCAGTACCAGCCCAGTCTGGAGGAGTCACCATGTGTTATGCTTCACTGCTTCTTTTGTAGGCTAGCATGGTAGCGTCTGTTAGCCTGGTGGACTCTGTTAACATGTTTCTTGGCTGCTGTCACCACAGTTTGGGGCCATGTTGGACTCATTCTGTAATACTTGACCTTTAAAATTATAGCAGTAGCTAACTGCTGTTTGGTCATGTAGCTTTTGGTGTGCAGCATTAGCTCAGCTACATTAGCTCAGCTACATTAGCTCACTCAGCTACATTAGCTTACTGTACAGAAGCCTTTTCTGCTGTGTTGCTACTTGTTTACTTTATAGGTTCATTATTTTCCACTCTGTGGCAGCAGGTTGACCCAAAAACACCAAAACAATCAGCTGGAATAAAGTTTCTAAAGTTAACCTAATTAATGTTCAGATGATCCACCAGCTGTTGTCTTTTAGCGTTTCACTTCTTTTACAGTCTTTTGTTGGCACTGGCTCAACTTTTGACAAACATGTTACTGGCGTCAAATTAAAAATTGGCAAATAATTTAAAAAACAATGAAATTTCTCATTTTCAACATTTGATATGTTGTCTTTGTGCTATTTTCAATTAAATATTGGGTTTCAGTGTTTTGCAAATATATATAAAACATATTTACATTTTACAGCATCCCAACTTTATTATTATTATCATGAAGGTCAGCACTGATTGGATGTCCATATAAAACATGGAGGTGGATGTAAGATATTTGATTTTATAAAACACAATATTAGACGTTAAACATGAAGGTGGACAGTCTACCAATCAACTCGTCCATGTTTGTGATGTCACACCTCTTTACGTGATCATGTCTGGTTGAAGTGAGCTGATAACCACCTTGCTTCCTATGATGGGATGTGACAGTTGAATCTCTGCTGCTGCTGGGAGGCAGAGGAGGGGGTCGTCTCCAGTTACCACGGCGACCGACCGTCTGACACGGCAGGTGAGTTTCCCCCCGGAGGCTGAGACCGAATTTATTCTGGTGGTTTCTTCTTCCTCTGGAGGACGTGACGATGACCATAATGCAGCACTGGTTTTATCTATGACATACTGGGAACCAGTGCTGTTAGTGTTAGCGGTTAGCACTGTCGCCTCACAGTGTCCCCTATGTGGCGCTAGAGAACAACCACTAATAAACCACTAAAGGGGGAATAAGAGTCCAACAGATCCTACAGGCCGGGCTAGCAGAGTCCTACAGGCCGGGCTAGCAGAGTCCTACAGGCCGGGCTAGCAGCTAGCAGAGTCCTACAGGCCGGGCTAGCAGCTAGCAGAGTCCTACAGGCCGGGCTAGCAGCTAGCAGAGTCCTACAGGCTAACCAACAAAATAAACTAAAACAACATCAAACACAGCGACTTTTCTATGTTGGTTCTGATCTGATCTGAGGTCAGGTCTTGTTGATGGTGTTTGTGTGTTTTATTATCCTTGTGGGGACATTTCAGTCATTTGCATCAGAAATAAAGGTTTTCACCAGAGATCTTAACAAAGTAAAATGTTTTGGGTCACATGATTTTTCCTGGTTGTTCTGGGACAGATGGAGCCTCAGGTTCATAGATGTAAACACTTGTTTATTATATGTTGTATGTAGATACATATTTAAACGGTGGGTTTGAGGAGTGATGATGTCAGAGGGTTAATGCAGACAAGTCTACTGTACTGCAGTACAGTAACTTCTCTGGTTTCCGTGTGTTTTTGGACGGTTCCAGTGGAAACGTGGCCCCTCTGGCTCAGTGATCTGTTCTCTGATTCCAGTGTTCCCAGAGCGTTTGGACGCTGCTGGCCCAGTGATTGATGGAGCTATTCTTATTGCTGTGACCTGTTACGTAAAAACACCGTCAGAGCCTAAAAATATGAGCAGGCTTTTCAGGACAATCATTGTTTGCTTTAGTCTAGGAGCTGGAATCTGGATCCATCAGTCACCGCCCCCCCCAAATTAGCCACATTAGCCTGGTGCAGCTGTGGATGAAAGTTATTGATGTGGCTGAGCCAATGAGGGGAGGAGGGTCATCTGCTCCCCAAACATAAAACTCCAAAGTGTGTGAAAGAGACGAAGAGTCAGAAAGAGGAGGGAGCTTTCCTGGAAACGACCACAATAAATAAACTTGGCTGGGTTCACGTCGCCGCCTGGATTTTCCTCACATGGGGAACAGATCTGTCTGCAGACAGACGTGGTTTGATCTGGATCACCTGCTCAAAGGAGCAGTTCAACCAAACATGTAAAAACCTCCATCTCCTCATCAACATGCTGAAGGAAAATTACATTTCTGGAGTTTCACAGTAAAACAGCAGCTTTCTGCTAAACACCTGAAGAAGAAGGAGACTAGTTAAAACACCTGAAGAAGACAGACTGCTGCGGCTGCAGGTGACTTTACTTTCAGATCCACTCTTCAGCTTTTAGACGTCAGATTCTCTCTCAGGTCCTGAACCACAAACCATGAATCTCAACTCAGAAATATGAATGATTTTGTCGGGACCCTTACAATAACGTTCAGTACCCAACCGTACATCATTATGTTGTTAACAATGAACTAAATATCTGTGGAAAGCTGAATTTGAGACATTTACTTTTATTTTGATAAGAACTAGAACCAGATGAACGTCTCTGTTCTCTAACGTACAGATCAGACGTTAGCTTTATGTCTGGTTTAAGAACATTAAAATAAAACATCATGTTGTTCCACCATTAAAGCTCATGAACACACTGATGATTGACTTCACCACCTGGGGAGCATGTGACTGGACCGTTAGCTCTTTACTACTACTGTTAGCATCTTTAACGCTGAACCATCTTTTATTTGCTCCTTATTTAAATCCCTTTGTCTTTTTGTCTGGAGAACCGGGGCGATGCTCCGTTCGGCTCCGTTCTGCTCCGGAGCTGCAGGTGTGGTTGTTCAGCATGACGGCTGACATTTCCAGCCAGCGTTAACCAGGTCCAGCCTGCGGAGGAGGAGCAGCAGAAGATGAATCCATCACTTAGCATGCTGAGCGGCTGCTGGTGAACCATGTCATCTCCTAATGCCTCCCTGGGAGACGAGCGACTCCTGACATCAGTGATGAGGAGAAGGAGGCGATCAGCTTGGCCCCGCCGGCAGAGGAACAAACAAATATCAAACATCTGAATGGAAATAAGATTCACAGGAGAAACTCTCCTATTACATGAGGCCGAGGGCTTTTATTCTGAAGGGCTGTGTGATTTAAAACATACATGTATTTTATTTTGTGATTTTTATTGTTTGTATTTTATATTCAGTTGTTTGTCAGCTCTCTTTATTAAATATAACAACACAACAAATGATATTTGAATAAAGGGAAAATAAACAGTAGATGTGTTTGTAAAAATTAACCCTGTTTACATAAAGTTACATTTACATGCTAAGAAATGTTAGCATCATTTTATTTCTTCCAACAGCTCAAACAGCAGTAATAAATATTATTTTCTCCTCTTTAATTTGTTTATTTCACATCATAAATATTTAAGATTTATTTCTTTTCATATATTTACTAAAATGTTTTTATTTAATCACCTATATTTTTTACATTATATAAATTTGCTAATTTAATTACTCTGTATTATTTACTCACACATGTTTAGTACGATGTTAATTTTTATTTTATTTATTTTCTGCTTACTGATATGTTTATTTTGTTATGTGCTTACATATTTTCTTTCTTACATATTTACATATTATTTACTACATTTGTTTCATATGTATTTCCATATTTACTCGTTTCTTTGATTATTTACTTGATTACTTATCTGTTGTCATCTTAGCTCTGTGACCCTGATCTGAATATTAAAATGACTAAAACTAAAGATATTCAACATTAAATTGATTGTTACAACATTTAGAAAATGTTCCAATTGTTTTATGTGAAAATAAAACTTTTTCACCTTAACAGAAGTTTTCAACATTCCTACAGAATCAGCTGAATATTTCTTCTTCCATCCTTTTCTGTC
>CM075204.1:21655809-21753309 GCA_037577475.1 Chaunax sp. Z400 | reverse complement strand
GAGTTCAGGGAGGAAGCCAGAACGTTTGGCGAGAGGCTCGTGGTGAACGGGACGGGGCGCGCAAAGAAGACGAACCCGTTCACGGACCCGTTCTTCATCGTGGAGACGCTCTGCATCATCTGGTTCTCCTTCGAGCTGCTGGTCAGGTTCATCGCCTGCCCGAGCAAAGCCGCGTTCTTTAAGAACATCATGAACACTATCGACATCGTGGCCATCATCCCCTACTTCATCACGCTGGGCTTGGAGCTGGCGGAGCACCAGGGGAACGGACAGCAGGCCATGTCGCTGGCCATCCTCAGGGTCATCCGCCTGGTCCGGGTCTTCCGGATCTTTAAGCTCTCCAGGCACTCCAAGGGGCTCCAGATCCTGGGGAAGACCCTGCAGGCCAGCATGAGGGAGCTGGGACTGCTTATATTTTTCCTCTTCATCGGGGTCATCCTCTTCTCCAGCGCGGTCTACTTCGCGGAGACAGACGACCCGGATACGGGCTTCAGCAGCATCCCGGACGCGTTCTGGTGGGCGGTGGTGTCCATGACCACGGTGGGCTACGGGGACATGTGTCCGGTCACCATCGGGGGGAAGATCGTCGGCTCCCTGTGCGCCATCGCCGGCGTGTTAACCATCGCGCTCCCGGTGCCGGTCATCGTCTCCAACTTCAACTACTTCTACCACCGGGAGACCGAGCACGAGGAGCAGTTCCAGTACACGCACGTGACGTGCGGCCAGCAGCAGCCGCCGTCGTTTGGGGAGTTCAAGAGGAGCAAACCGTCTCTGTCCAACTCCGACTTCCTGGACTGCGAGGACGCGGACTCCATCAAATACACCAACTGCAGCCCGCACAAGTCCTTCACCGACGTCTGAGCCGCAGTTACGCACCACAGGGACACGCGCTCTGGTTTGACTGGAGCTCCCATTAAATCACTGCAGTGGATGGAATATAAGAATGAAGACGTCTTCCATTACGTCACAAATGATCAGCTGTTGCACTTTAAACTCATTGATGTTCTCTTAGTAACTTAAGACAGGTTTACATTGTGAGACCAATGGTGAATTACAGGGTGACGTAGGAGGCACCTGTTTACACCCCCCCCCCAATCATATGATCAGCAGCAGCTGGAAAACTCAATTATCCTAAAATTATTTTATTCTGACCTCGAATCCAAAACCAGGACCAGGAGTCCTGATCCAAATGTTTTGTAAGCCTGGAGCCCCCCCATGTGGATGAAACGAGTCCCTGCGTGTCTCTCAGTGGATGCAGTTTCTATAGCAACCTTCCAGACTTTTCGGTATTGTCTAACAGAATGAGATGATGCTGGAGGAGAAACCACCATGTTGTGGAAGCCTCCATGTTGTTTGAGCTGAATCTAAGAAGATCAGATCAAATATGACCCAAAGTGGCTGTAGACAGTTTTTCTAACCTTATTTTAGTCTTAAAATGTGACAATAAATGTCCTCCACAGGCTCCCAGAGCACAAAGTCAGGTTTGGAATTTAATTTAATTTTGCCAGACAGAAAATCCCAAAAGAAATTCCAACATTTATGAGTTGTAAAATAAAAAATAACATTTTGGATTTTTTAGGGCAGATTTTGGATTTAAAACAAACAGATATAGCTTATATCATCACAAACAAATATTTTATTGCTGTTGTGACAAAATGTCCTGAAGCAGGATGTTTCAGTTTTATAGAACACTTGATTCTGATACCAGTAAATACTGAACAGCAAAATTGATTATATTAATAGAACAGAAAGGGTAAATACTTAGGTGTAAAAAGAATCAATACATAAAAAGTTTGCCAAAAAGAATTTATGTTCTGCCATTACTCTAGTACAGCAGCATAAAAAAGCCAAAACACAAAATAATAAATCTTCTGCCATCAGTCAGTATGGCAGCAAAAAAGGCCAAAATCTATCAAAAATCAAATTGAAATTCTTGTGTGTAAATTTTACAATAATAAGAGATTCATTTTCACATATTTATCATTTAAATTTACAAGGTTTGAATTCTCTGCCAATAAGTAATT
This sequence comes from Chaunax sp. Z400, assembly GCA_037577475.1. Lineage (NCBI taxonomy): Eukaryota > Metazoa > Chordata > Actinopteri > Lophiiformes > Chaunacidae > Chaunax > Chaunax sp. Z400. Next base: position 21,751,285 of record CM075204.1, on the reverse strand, counting down.
AATTTATTTTATGTTATACAGACTGAAATTAGTCCAATATTTTAAAAAGTTTTTTATTGAAATTACTAAAAGTTCAAACTGATTTGGAGCTGAAAATTCAATTTCTTTTTTTTTAAATAAAAGAAAATTTGACTTAAAATTTGGGTTATGGAGGATCAGCACAGGTTGAAGATCGTGACAGAATAAAATCGAAAAAATTGAAAGAAGTTTAAATCTCAACTTTTAAGCCACAATTAATGACAAACCTTTAAACTGAGTAGAAAAATTAAACTGGACTAACTTCATCCACTGATAGTCATGTGACTGATGCAGCGTTTTATGTTCTGTCAGTCACATGATCAAAGACAGAAACCTTTAGGAGGCAATACAAACGTTTGAATTTAATTTAGAAATTTCTAAAAAGAATTCAAACCACATGAACTCAGATTCAAAGTAAAATATTCCAAATATTTCAACATTAAATTTTCAATAGTTTAAAAATGACTTTGGCACTTTTTTGCTTCCATACTGCCAACTAGCTGATGTGTTTTTGTTTCTTTTAAATTTGAAAAAAAAAATAGTATTTAAAGTATTTAGATCAATAATCTAGCACTTGTCCTGATATTTTTCCAATAAATTGATCAGCCCTCAATAGATTCATAACAACTCATCAGCCAATGAAAACAGGTCGCCTGCTGTTTCCATATTAGCTCTGTCATCATTGCACCTTCCTCATGTGGACTCCAGGAGGAACCATAAGACCACATCTGAAGGAATAAAAATGATCCCACAGTGAAGGTCACATGATCGCCGTCCTGATTGGTGGATTATCAGATGTTTGATCGACAGACGGAGGCCTGATGGATTTTAACTGAATCAATAACAGACGGACGGACGGACAAGTCTTCTACTCAGTGACCAATTGATTCATAACACCAGAGGGCCGGTCAAACAGAGAGGTGAGTTTATTCATGACGTATGGAGTCAAATACAGACCAAAACTAAACAGCTTTACAAACAGAAAACACTGTAAGAAGTTGATGTTTTTAGTTTCACATACAAAAATAAAGCTCCTAAAATACCATTAATCCATCTTCCCTGACAACTAAAGTTACATTTTCCTCACTACAGAGAGCGAAAAGTACCAAAAAGGTACCAGTTTGATTTGTACTCAGTCCTGTCACCTGTAATAAAAACAGCTGCACTGTGAGAAACTGGGTTAACAAGTCAAATTAACATTGATTGAGTCCAAAACACTGATTAAGATTTTAGTTTTAATGATAAAACAAGGACCAAATAAATTCAACTAAATACCATTTATTACAGTCTGACCCCTGCAGTACTGCTGTGAGCCTGCAGGTGGCAGCAGCTGCTCTCTGCAGCTGTTAGAGACCACAGCTGGACCATCAGACCAGTCTGAGGGACCAGTATCATCCTCCCGGCTGTTAGAGACCACAGCGGGACCATCAGACCAGTCTGAGGGACCAGTATCATCCTCCCGGCTGTTAGAGACCACAGCGGGAACATCAGACCAGTCTGAGGGACCAGTATCATCCTCCCGGCTGTTAGAGACCACAGCTGGACCATCAGACCAGTCTGAGGGACCAGTATCATCCTCGCAGCTGTTAGAGACCACAGCTGGACCATCAGACCAGTCTGAGGGACCAGTATCATCCTCCCAGCTGTTAGAGACCACAGCGGGACCATCAGACCAGTCTGAAGGACCAGTATCATCCTCCCAGCTGTTAGAGACCACAGCTGGACCATCAGACCAGTCTGAGGGACCAGTATCATCCTCCCAGCTGTTAGAGACCACAGCGGGACCATCAGACCAGTCTGAAGGACCAGTATCATCCTCCCAGCTGTTAGAGACCACAGCTGGACCATCAGACCAGTCTGAGGGACCAGTATCATCCTCCCAGCTGTTAGAGACCACAGCTGGACCATCAGACCAGTCTGAAGGACCAGTATCATCCTCCCAGCTGTTAGAGACCACAGCTGGACCATCAGACCAGTCTGAGGGACCAGTATCATCCAATAAGACCAACAGGATTGTTTTTGATGGTAGATTTAAATTTAAATCTATCAGCTGATCATATTAACTGTTATATATTTTATCACTTAATTAATAACTTAATTCAATGAAGTAATCCTGTTAAACATTTATTGAAATAAAAACAAGATTTTTAAATAATGAATTTAAAATAAACAAATATACATTTAAATATCAATATTTTACTTTAAATGACAGGTTAACTGATAAAATAACAACAGCTTTAAATAAAGTGTTTGACTTTAAACTGAATGACTGTTGGACATCCTCAAACCTGGACCTGATCTAACTGAATGTCAAATGTTTGGTCCATAATTGCAGAAGTTGACTGGAGCTGATCAGCTGTTATCGTAGCCTGTTAGATTAATCACAGATTAGTTGATCTACTGGCCCTTTAAATAGCAAAAAATAACAATCAAATTCAGAGATAATAAATAGACGAATAAATATGCTTGATTTTTTTTCTATTCAACTAAAGTGTATTTTTTATTTATTGATAAATTCACAAAGGCTCACCTGGAGTCTTGAACCTGGACCGGTTCACTGTGTGAACCTGGACTGTGTGGGACCTGTAGGATGTGTAGTAGAACACAGAACATTCATTAACATTAGATCCTGTTGGAGATATAAAATCATTAATGAAGTTAAGCTGCTGTGCATTGTGGGTAAATGTCACAGACAGCAGAGATGTACTTCTGGTTTCTGCTGCTGGTGATGTCATCAATATTTTCATCTTAATGATGGATTATTTCATGCAAACCCTTTGTCTCCAGGTTATGCGCCGTTTTAAGAGCAAAGGTGAGTTGGACACGCCCCTAATCTTGTACACAAACAGACATAGTTGATCACATGACCTCTGCCAAACTCTAACATCACTGACTGTTGGTAGCAGGTCAAGACTGGACCAATCAGCTGTGTTGTTTGTTTGTGTGTCTCAGAGAGGGAAGGTGACGTGGAGGTCAGTGAACCGTGTTCAGAGCGTGAACCGCGTTACGTGTTAACCGTGTTAGACATGACGGCTCACAGCTAACTGACTGTGTCCCCCCAGGAGGGCTATTGGTCAGAATGTCTTCCTGTGAACTCCCCCCTCCTCCGTCTCCTCCCGCCCCGACGTCCTCTGCGAACATATGTAGGCGATGCAGGCGAACAGGTTTCCCCTTGGATGACACCGCTGCTGTGGACGGGAGAGAGTTACACTCTGACAGCTATTGTTAGCATCTTTGTCACCACTGAGGGAATCTGTCCTGAAGCCTCCACCCCACCCCCACCCAACACACTCCTTTTTCCACTTCATGAAGACAAAAACAGCAGCATGGAGGTAAAGATGGAGGAGGGGGGTTCTGCAAACACATGATGGTGCAGAACACGTGTTATATTCAACAGAACATTCAGGACCTCAGCCAAAAACAAACAAACAAACAAAAAGAAGACAAACAGGAACAAAATGACTGAAGGTCAACTTTGGGGTTTTTTTGGTTTGAATTTTTATTTTTTTTAGGGCTGTCAGTCAGAAGAATGACATAATTTGTTAAAATCTGTCTACTGGGAAAATAAAGCTCAAGGATTAAGTAGATACTTAGATTACATCTGATACTTAGATTACATCTGATAGATTACATCTGATACTTAAACTACATCTGGTACTTAAACTACATCTGAAACTTAGATTACATCTGATAGTTAAACTACATCTGAAACTTAGATTACATCTAATACTTAAACTACATCTGATACTTAGATTACATCTGATACTTAAACTACATCTGGTACTTAAACTACATCTGAAACTTAGATTACATCTGATAGTTAAACTACATCTGAAACTTAGATTACATCTGATACTTAAACTACATCTGGTACTTAAACTACATCTGAAACTTAGATTACATCTGATAGTTAAACTACATCTGAAACTTAGATTACATCTGATACTTAAACTACATCTGGTACTTAAACTACATCTGAAACTTAGATTACATCTGATAGTTAAACTACATCTGATACTTAGATTACATCTGGTACTTACACTACATCTGAAACTTAGATTACATCTGATACTTAAACTACATCTCGTACTTAGATTACATCTGGTACTTAGATTACATCTGGTACTTAAACTACATCTGAAAATTAGATTACATCTGATAGTTAAACTACATCTGATACTTAAACTACATCTGATACTTAGATTACATCTGGTACTTAAACTACATCTGATACTTAAACTACATCTGAAACTTAGATTACATCTGATAGTTAAACTACATCTGATACTTAAACTACATCTGATACTTAGATTACATCTGATAGTTAAACTACATCTGATACTTAAACTACATCTGATACTTAGATTACATCTGATAGTTAAACTACATCTGATACTTAGATTACATCTGATAGTTAAACTACATCTGATACTTAAACTATATCTGATACTTAAACTACATCTCGTACTTAAACTACATCTGATACTTAGATTACATCTGATAGTTAAACTACATCTGATACTTGAACTACATCTGATACTTAGATTACATCTGATAGTTAAACTACATCTGATACTTGAACTACATCTTATAGTTAAACTACATCTGATACTTAAACTACATCTGATACTTAGATTACATCTGATAGTTAAACTACATCTGATACTTAGATTACATCTGATACTTGAACTACATCTGATACTTAGATTACATCTGATAGTTAAACTACATCTGATACTTAAACTATATCTGATACTTAAACTACATCTCGTATTTAGATTACATCTGATACTTAGATTACATCTGGTACTTAAACTACATCTGATACTTAGATTACATCTGATAGTTAAACTACATCTGATACTTGAACTACATCTTATATTTAGATTACATCTGATACTTAAACTACATCTGAAACTTAGATTACATCTGATAGTTAAACTACATCTGATAGTTAAACTACATCTGATAGTTAAACTACATCTGATACTTGAACTACATCTCATACTTTAATTACTTGGATGCTGGGCTTTGCAGAGACTCGGTTAATGGACTGATCACAATCTATAGATAAATAGTAAAATGTATTGATACATTAGTCTGTTCACACATGAGACGCTCATCCAGGTCAAAGGTCGCTGTTATTTAAAGACACACTTACACCTGATGAATGACGGTCATGTGACCTCAACCAGCACAACATGAAACTCAGCAACATCCAAACAACATCACAGTGGAGTAGTTCAGTCCTGTTTACGTTGTTGTTGTTGTTCTGAAGTGGTGTAATGTTTAAAGTTTATTCTTATTCTGGTGGACTGGTATCGCCCTCCAGAGGCGCTGGCACTGATGAGGCAGCTCTGAAAACGTCTTTGAGGGAGAGGAGGGGACGATTAGTGGACGGTGGAAACGACGCTCTGGATCAGGAGGAAGGAGACGCAGACTGGATATCAAACCAAAAAAATATCAGGGTCGGGTTAAGGTCTGGTTTGGATCGGGTTAAGATCTGGTTTGGATCGGGTTAAGGTCTGGTTTGGATCGGGTTAAGGTCTGGTTTGGATCGGGTTAAGGTCTGGTTTGGATCGGGTTAGGATCTGGTTTGGATCGGCTTAAGGTCTGGTTTGGATCGGGTTAAGGTCTGGTTTGGATCGGGTTAAGGTCTGGTTTGGATCGGGTTAGGATCTGGTTTGGATCGGGTTAGGATCTGGTTTGGATCGGCTTAAGGTCTGGTTTGGATCGGGTTAAGGTCTGGTTTGGATCGGGTTAAGGTCTGGTTTGGATCGGGTTAGGATCTGGTTTGGATCGGGTTAAGGTCTGGTTTGGATCGGATTAAGGTCTGGTTTGGATCGGGTTAAGGTCTGGTTTGGATCGGGTTAGGATCTGGTTTGGATCGGGTTAAGGTCTGGTTTGGATCGGGTTAAGATCTGGTTTGGATCGGGTTAAGGTCTGGTTTGGATCGGGTTAAGGTCTGGTTTGGATCGGGTTAAGGTCTGGTTTGGATCGGGTTAAGGTCTGGTTTGGATCGGGTTAGGATCTGGTTTGGATCGGGTTAAGGTCTGGTTTGGATCGGGTTAAGATCTGGTTTGGATCGGGTTAAGGTCTGGTTTGGATCGGGTTAAGGTCTGGTTTGGATCGGGTTAGGATCCTTAGGTTGGATCCTACCTTGACACTGTTGAACATCACAGTTTTCCAGCCGTATCAGCATCTGATACAGATAAAACCAGATCAATGAAGTTTAATCTCTGATGACATCATGAACACGCTTGGACTGATGGGAAATGATAAATTGTAGTGAACACTGGAAGCAATTAAAGGGTAGAAATGATCAAATAGTAGGAAGAGTCTTCTCTGTTGCCATGGTGACCTGTAACGTTAGTTTGGTCAGTGTCATTGACTCGGAAAATAAAACAGGAAGTGATGCTGCTTCATCCTGTTTCCTCAGCATGTGACTGCAGTGATGGTGTTAGTGTGTGTGTGTGAGTGTGTTAGTGTGTGTTAGTGTGTGTGTTAGTGTGTGTTAGTGTGTGTGTTAGTGTGTGTGTGTGTGTTTGTGTGTGTGTGTGAGTGTGTGTGAGTGTGTGTTAGTGTGTGTTAGTGTGTGTGTTAGTGTGTGTGTGTGTGTTTGTGTGAGTGTGTGTTAGTGTGTGTTAGTGTGTGTGTTAGTGTGTGTGTGAGTGTGTGTTAGTGTGTGTGTTTGTGTGTGTGTGAGTGTGTGTTAGTGTGTGTGTGTTAGTGTGTGTGTGTTAGTGTGTGTGTGTTAGTGTGTGTGTGTTAGTGTGTGTGTGTGTGTGTGAGTGTGAGTGTGTGTGTGTGTGTGTGAGTGTGTGTGTGTGAGTGTGTGTGTGAGTGTGAGTGTGTTAGTGTGTGTGTGTTAGTGTGTGTGTGTTAGTGTGTGTGTGTGTGTGTGAGTGTGAGTGTGAGTGTGTGTGTGAGTGTGTGTGTGAGTGTGTGTGTGTGAGTGTGTGTGTGAGTGTTAGTGTGTGTGAGTGTGTTAGTGTGTGTGTGTTAGTGTGTGTGTGTTAGTGTGTGTGTGTTAGTGTGTGTGTGTTAGTGTGTGTGAGTGTGTGTGTGTGTTAGTGTGTGTGTGTTAGTGTGTGTGAGTGTGTGTGTGTGTGTTAGTGTGTGTGTGTGTGTGTGTGTGTGTGTTAGTGTGTGTGTGTTAGTGTGTGTGTGTTAGTGTGTGTGTGTTAGTGTGTGTGTGTTAGTGTGTGTGTGTTAGTGTGAGTGTGTTTGTGTGTGTGTGTGTGTGAGTGTGTGTTAGTGTGTGTGTGTGTGTTAGTGTGTGTGAGTGTGTGTGTGAGTGTGTGTGTTAGTGTGTGTTAGTGTGTGTGTGTTAGTGTGTGTGTGTTAGTGTGTGTGTGTGAGTGTGTTTGTGTGTGTGTGTGTGTGAGTGTGTGTTAGTGTGTGTGTGTGTGTTAGTGTGTGTGAGTGTGTGTGAGTGTGTGTGTTAGTGTGTGTGAGTGTGTGTGTGAGTGTGTGTGTGAGTGTGTGTGAGTGTGTGTGTGAGTGTGTGTGTTAGTGAGTGTGTGTGTGAGTGTGTGTGTTAGTGTGTGTTAGTGTGTGTTAGTGTGTGTGAGTGTGTGTGTTAGTGTGTGTGAGTGTGTGTGTTAGTGTGTGTGAGTGTGTGTGAGTGTGTGTGTGAGTGTGTGTGTGAGTGTGTGTGAGTGTGTGTGTTAGTGTGTGTCTGATTGAAAGGATCTATAGAACAAGTTAATTTGGGGCGTGTCTTAACTTCCTGCTAGTTAATAATCTGGGCGTAAAGACAGGTGTTGGATTTAGTCTCTTAACTATTCATAGGTGTGTTTTGGCCATAATATGAATTAAACCAATCAGAATGTTCCCTTTGAAAGCCAGGAGGTTAGTTTTCACCTGGGCTCATTGGCTGGTTGTCCAACATTACAGCTTACATGAGAAAACTTGTTAAAGTTATTTGGTCCCACACAGTCCAGGTTCATACAGTGAAACAGTTTGGATTAGAACAGACGTCCTCCTGATAAATCCTGAGGCAGGATTGGTGACGTCAGATGTATTAAACTTTGTAAAGGAACAGTTTTTCTTCTTTTTGTTTTCCAGGTCAAGAACAACGAGTCGTTTCTCCTCCATTTCCTTTTCCTTCAGTCAAACCAATAGAGGTCAATGTCCCTCTTCTTCTTCTTCTTCTTCTTCTTCTTCTTCTTCTTCTTCTTCTTCCTCCAGTGAAATAAACGGTGGATGAAATGGGAGCTCTGAGCTTCCATTACAACAGGACACTGGTCTGATTTATGCACCGAGCAGAGCTGCAGTCGGACTCTGAGGTATCACATACTTGAATCACCTGCTGGCTAAATGAAGTCCTCCATACGTTCATGAACAGCTGTGTTTTTGGGAGCTCCGCCTCCTTTGTCCTGTCTGTACATTCATATCATATTCAAGCCAAAACATTTTACTGCCTGCTTGGAAAGCAGAGAGCAGCTCATGGATGTTAAGTTTATACACATGATTGTGTTTGATGGAGTTAAATCTATATTTTTATCATAATATATATGTTTTGTATGGAGAGGAACTGGTGAATTATTTTGTAGATTTTTAACATTTTTGCTAATGTGTTTTAATTATTTTCCATGTTTTGCTCCAGTGGGCAGCTCTGATGAAAATGCCAAAAAAAGCCCCTAAAAAATGAATGTTTGTGGAGGAATTCAAAGAAAAGATGATGGAAATTAATTTATGGCAAACATCCGATCATCTTTGATAAGTTTGAATGTTTGGGTTCTGACCAAAATGCTGTATATGTGTTCTAACATCTACCTCAGTGTCCACTCATTAACGTCAGAAGCTTCAACACCTGAGTGACGCTGGTGTCCCTCTGCTCATTATAAAACGCTCAAGAAATGTATACAACCCATATTTACTAGGGATGGATATATATATGATATAAATGATGATGTCACATTTTAATTTATTTCTGATTGTTAAAAAGTTTGTGTGAAAGTTGATTTTAGGGCAATAATTAACTGCAGAGGTTTCCGAACGTTAAATAAATAGTAACTGATCTTGTCTTAAAAACCTAAAACTATTTATTAGTTCGGTGATGATGTTTAATCCTTGAATTTAAACCTGGGAGATTCTTCTGGTACCAGATTTAGATGAGACCATCAGTTTAATCTCTAGTCCAGAGACGGTTCAAGATGTGTTTAGTTTAGCTTAGCTTAGCATGAAAGGCTGGGGAAATGTGTTAGCCTAAAACACAGCTAATATTAAATACAACTCCACGCTGCCTGGTTTATGTGGTTTCAATAGCAGCTACTGCTAAAGTTGTTTAGTGACAAACGACAACTAAAACGTTCACATGTGAAATTATGAGATTTACAGTAGAGACAAAGATGCAGGACATTTCTGCTAATCTTAGCTCAAAATCTGAAATGAGTGGAAACTTATAAGTAGATACCAGACCAGCCGCTGTCTGGCTATGGGTAGGTAACAGAAGGACCGCTATCCGCTGCTGGACCACCAGACAGCGTCTAAACAAAACACTAAACCACCATAAATAATACATTTTAGTATAAAGTAGCGGATACTTGCATTTCAGTGTGTGACCATGTGTTGCATAATGACAAATAAATGAAGATTGAAAACAGCTAGCATAATGTCTGTGATGCTACGTCTTTATAGCTAGTTGGTAAACCAATCCAACATTATCGCCATATTTAGCTAGCTGATGTTAAACCCCATGTTATTCCAATTTTGGGGGTTGTTCATTATTCCAACATGTTTACCCCCAGCTTTTAGCATATAGTCAACATTTTATAGCCTAACTAGCTAGGCTACTTTTGTTTTGTTATGTAGGCCTATTTCTAATTCCTGATAAAGATTAGAGCAGAGTGAATCTGCTAGCCTAGCTAGTAATATCTCATTTAATGAATATAAACTGTAAACATAAACCAAGAACTATCTTCAAACCTTAGCTGCTCATCAGACGGTCTTTCTGGATTTATCTGGTGGACCAGTTTCCTCAAGAGTAGAGCAGCCAGGTTGGTAATGTTGGTGTAACTAGTCTATCGGCTGTCAAAAACCGAGCTCAGACTGGTTACCAGCCACCAGCTCATGCTGGATTTTCCATATGGAAAAACAAGACATTGTGGTGTAAAAGTAATTAGCATTAGCAGTAGTAGTTAGCAGCTACAAAGCTTATTTTTGCTGGAATAATGCAGTTTTGAAGCTAAGCTAGCACTTAACTCCTGTTTCGAGTCTGTTTGCTAAGCTAGGCTAAAGAAATGCTAAATCTCTCCGCTGGAGATGACCAAAATTGATTGACAAACAAAAAGAAAATTACCAAAATCAAACATTTTCTGTTATCATCTCTGTAAAAACCCATCAAACTGTTAGCATCAGCTCCTAGCATCACCTCTGCAGTTTGGTCTGGTGTTAATTCTGCTTTGCTTCAGTTGCTTTATTATCATGCTTTATTATCACTCAAGTCACCAAACTTTCATTTTCATGTAAAACTAACATAAAGCAATAGTGTGGTGATTACTGTGCTCGGGGAAACATTTTATTTTTTCAGTTTTTTTATTTCTTGTTATTGTTGCCATGTTTATTTTGACAGTTGTGATCTATTTTTGATAAAATAAATCTTCAGTCCTGATGATTCCTCTCGTGTTTCAGATGACTGCTCATGCAGACGTGTCATTTTCTGTTTGTTGTTGGTTTTTTTACTGAGCCATAAGAACAAGGTAACATCACATCTGTTACCTTCACCCATCGACTGGTCAGTGGAGAGGAGGGAACAGATCCATCATTACATGTTTTGTCTACAACAGTTGTGTATCTGCTCTGTCCTCAAATCACAAGGGAGACATTTATATTTTCTATTTTTTGGTGTTCATGGCGCCCCCTAGTTTTACATCTGTCTACTGTATGCAGACACATAAGCAACAACATACATTAGCTTCATGCTAAAATCTTCTATATCTAACTTACACTCATGAGCACATCTTGTCCAGCATCACCAAACAAACAGTCACTGTGATCAAGTGAATGCTAACCTCAGATAGCTAATCAGCTGTTCACCTGCAGCACATTCAACAACATTTAGCAATCCTTGAAGGTTGATTCAGAAGCAACTGGACTTCTTTTCTTAGCTTGAAGACGTTTCACCTCTCATCAGTTCTAAACTGTTGGTCCAGGTTGAAAACAGTGAAACAGTTTGGATTAGAACAGACGTCCTCCTGATAAATCCTGAGGCACCACTAGAGGTGATGTCAAATGTCCATGAGGGAGGAGTCTCTCAATCAGAGACAATCATTGGTTCAGGCACTGCAGCATTGACTTTAGAACAGGTTTTTATTGGTCACACCTCATTTTAACAGCTGACCACAGACTGAAGATCTTTGAGGGCCTGGATCTAAATGTAAATCATGTTTTTCTGTAGGAATGATAACAGTGATGATCCAGGAAAAGGAATATCAACACAATATTAGGTTAAATGTTCCATAACATGACCTGGACATTTATTTAGGAACTACAGTAATAACTGTTCATACATCAACTGCTTTTAAATAGTCATTACAATTAAAACAGTAACAAAGACTGAAGTACTTAAAGGGGAAGTGAAGACAGTTGGGTATTTGTTTCATCCCCCATTTCTGAAACCAAACTAACAAAAGTCACGTCTGCAGAAACACATCAATAAGCAATAATGCATGAAAATTAATGACATCAGCAATTTGACTGCTTGTTCATAAAAAGTTAATAGTGCCTTAACATGTTCAGCTAATAACCTGTCAAATACCACAGAAGAAGAAAGTGTATTTATATTAGACAGTAGGGATGCAATCAGCTGATTGCACATAGACATAATGTAAACTAATGTATTGAATGTACAGTAAGTCGTCTTCCTGGTTAGTGTGAAAGGAGTGAAAATAAATAAATATGGAAGCTCAAAGTGGACAAGATTAATGTTTTTTTTAGATCTTGTAAATGAATAATTTTGTTAATTAACATCCTTAAAAATCTGTTTACTTCTACTGTTACACACAAGATTAAAATATATACTTTATGGATAGATAAGTTTAAATGAGTTTCCTATGGACAGTTTTCTGAAAATCATCATTTTGGCCCCACAAGAACATAATGTATTTTTTTTTTTTAAAAACTGATCACAAGAAAATAGTTGTCTTTGAAATAATAGATATTTTCAACCACGCCCACTTTCAGCTTCTTTTGTTGAATTTTCTGTTTTGGTATTCATGACATTCCTCATGTCTCCATACGTTTCCTTTGGCAGCTCATGAGATTAAAACTGTTGACAGTTTTAATCTTTAGCAACTTTTTATATGATTACATTTTATTTAATATTTCACTCTGGTTTCTAGTAATGACCAGTTTATTAGTGCCGATAAAGTTAATCAAGATGAAAATGACACAAAAGTAGGAAGAAATATAATTTGTCATAACATTTTTTTTAAGTGCCAAAACTTTAAAAATGGGTATCATGAAGATTATGCATCATTTTGAAAATAATCTAACAAGAAAAAAACTTTTTTGATTTTTTTAAAGTGATCTGAGTCTTTATGACACTTTGAATGACGTCTGGCGCTGATGTGAAAAACTGTGACTTCTATGTTATTGATATAAATATTATTAATATTATTAATTAATATTCCACTCCACCCCTAACCTGGTATAAAAGTCACCTAAAATGATGCCTAAATTAAAATCACTGTAGCCTCTGAACTCTGATTATGGTGTTTTAGATTTCATCAACTCGACAAAAGTACATTTTTCAAATTTCATTTTTTGTATTTTTTATTGTATATTTGTTATTTCTAAATTTTGAAGAGGTTAATAAACGGATCAGCAGAAGTCAGGAGGTGTTTTCCTGCAGTGACTAAAGGAAACCTCAGCATGTCTTCAATGTTTGAAATAATGTTTTATTTTTGTTGTGTTTTCACTGTATGACAGCTGTAAAGTTAAAAAAGCAGAAAACAGTGATGTCATCTGTGTCTGACTTGGGGAACATGAACAACATTGTGAGTTCTTGTGACTTTTCTGTGGCCTTTTCTTTCTCTTGAACGTTCTGCAATGTTGTAAATGATTTGTATAAAATGACATCCTGTATCTTAACGAGGCTTTTATGTTTCTACCACCGATGTTTAATAAATAACTGTCCTAAACTGTCAAATGCATCTTTCCCATTGTGTTCTGTGGTTTCTCACAGGAACGTATCACGTTCTTGACTCCTGTTAGCAGTTATGTAGATCCTGCTCCTCATTCAAAAGTAATGACTGTGAGCTGCAGGGAAACAGATCCATTACATAAGAGATGCTCTGAGGAGACTCAGGCCATTAGTCCTCCACCGCTGACTCAGCATCTGTTCTCTGACAAACCCATTACTGCAGCTCAGGGTGGACAAAGGCTACGTTAGCTAGTCGAGACGTTCCATCCTGTCCACAGTTAGATCCAGAGGAATATTTCATCCCTCCACTATGTACTAATGATGATGTCACCACTGTAACGATGATGTCACCACTGTAACGACGATGTCACCACTCTAACGATGATGTCACCACTGTAACGATGATGTCACCACTCTAACGATGATGTCACCACTGTAACGATGATGTCACCACTCTAACGATGATGTCACCACTGTAACGATGATGTCACCACTCTAACGATGATGTCACCACTGTAACGATGATGAAAACCAGTCTACATATCAAAATGTCCATTTAGTCCAGTAAAGTCCAGAGTCTGGAGACCAGTTTAAACTTTTAATCATGTTTCTATGTTAAAGTATTGTGAAGCAACATGGCCCCAAAAAGGGGCGGGGCTGACGTCTGTTCAGGTTGGTTTAATATTATTTATTATAGGATGATTTTTATTTTTTTGATATTTTCATAAAAACGTTTTAGTGAATCGTTACCAGGAGACATCGAACACTAATCCTGATCAAAACGCACATTTTGGTGTATTTTTTTTAGAGATATTCTGGCAACATATAAAAGCATATAGAGTAATAATAATCAATGTGATTATGTGTTCTGAACATCACACAGAATAAATGCAGCTATTTCCCTCTGTTTACAGTCATATGTGAAGCTAAGCTAACTAGCTGCTAGCTGTTATTTAATGGATCGATGTGTGGTATTGATCTTTTCCTCTAACTCTACCATAGAACTCATTTCCCTCCTGAACATTTTAAGAACATCCCACAAACTGCTGTTAGTCTCATTAGCTGCATGTTTTCTCTATGGGCCCCTCCTCACATGAGGAGCCCCCCCTGTGCTACGGCCCTGCTCATGACCATAACATTCTGACAGCAGCAACATTTGATCAGATGGACCGGATCTCTGCCTTTGTGTTTCTGAAGCTCCTCGTTAATAATCGATGAGTCGCCGGTGGCTTCACTGCTCCTCTAACAGGAGGTCTGAGAGGAGCAACCTGTGTGTTCATGTGTGACTGTCCTCCTCATGACCCGCATGAATCAGAGCTGAGGTCGCCTCATTCAACCATGTGTTTCCACTGAGGAGAGGAGATCTTTACCATCAGGGTCTGACAGTTCCTCCAGACCTAAACACCTTCAATGGTCGTTCTGCATTTCCACCAATAGGAACGCTGAAGTGATGTCATCAGGTCTTTAAAGACCAGCTGCTGTTTGTTTGCTGACATTTGAAACAGGTTTTAAAAACAACACAGAGTCACGACATTTCGTTAAAAAGTCACCAAATGTAATCAAACGACTTTGTGGACACTGGTTGTTGTTGTTGTTGTTGTTGTAGGATTAAATGTGAGATTTTTATTGACACACAACCAAAATCTCAATCTTAGTCTAGTTGGTAAAGATGAGCTCAAACTGATGTTTTCATGAAAAGGTCCAGATAAAAAAAGGTTTTTACTTTATATTCTGATGGATTTAAGAAAACATCAGTTTGACATAAAAAGACTCACAAACTTTGGGTTTTACAAGATTTTAACCGGTTCTGTTTGTTGGTTTGTTGTTGTTTGGTTTGTTGTTGTTTGTTGGTTTGTTGTTGTTTGTTGGTCTGTTTGATACATGATATTTCAGTGACAGCCAATAGAAATCTGCTATCAGTCAGTTATGATACTGGAGTTTGATCAGGGTTTATTTTTAACATCGTCTCTCTTTTAAATTTTCTTTCCTTTTGTTTCATCCACAACAATCATGTTAATCTGATTTGATGTGAAACAGATGTTGATTCTGCTGAGGCCAAAAGAAGGTCGACTCCCCTCTTAAAGTGGAGGATTTTCTTTATTATTTTTATAATATTTTTGGGTCGTACCATCAGTGAAAAGAGCCGGGGGGGGGACTGACTGAGCATCGACACACAAACAGCAGCATCAATAAGATCCTTCTTTAATAAGCTGCAATGCTCTGATAGCTAAACGCAGCATTCTGTCATTTAGCCCCCCCCCTGGATGTTAAATGGTGCAGACTGGACCCTCTGCAGAAATAGACTCCAGAATCCCCTCAAAGGAGGGGGGGGGGTGTCTAAAAATAGCTCTCACACACATACATGATGGGTTCAGAGGGATTCCCTAAAGGAGGCTTCAGGTTTTATCATCGCATCAAAACTGATGCAGCGTTAAAGAAGCTAAACAACAGGAGTCATATGTTTACATCCCATAATAACACAGATGTAATGGCTGCAGCTTTCATACAGAGATGATGAAGACAGTGATGATGATGATGATGATGAAGTTCTGGTCTTTATGTTTTTGTTTGTGTTACAGATTAAATTCAGATAATCAATAAAAGTAAATAAGGAACCAAGAGCCTGTTATTTTCAAACAAACAAACAAATAAACAAAAACACGGTGATGTGTTTTTAAATCCTGACTTCATTCATCAGTGTCTTCGTACCTTTTCGCTGCCCCCCCCCTCAACACGCCTCTCCTTCATCCTGAGGCATCGACGCGTCGCAGCGACTCGAGGGGTCTATTGATCGGCTCATTGACGACACGACACATTCAGGTCAGTGTCCAGATGATCAAACTGCCATCTGGACATCGACGAGGTCAGCTGATGTTTATTTACACTGAGGACAGGAGATAAATGATGTCAGACAACAAAACGCTGCTCCCTCAGGTCAGACGGCTCATACTGGGAACACCTGAAACATCCCAGTATAAAGAACCAGCAACAAGATTAACATGTAATGTGACGAGTCAGTGTAACAGCATTAAACACCTGAAGAAGAAGGAGACTAGTTTAAAACACCTGAAGAAGAAGGAGACTAGTTTAAAACACCTGAAGAAGAAGGAGACTAGTTTAAAACACCTGAAGAAGAAGGAGACTAGTTTAAAACACCTGAAGAAGAAGGAGACTAGTTTAAAACACCTGAAGAAGAAGGAGACTAGTTTAAAACACCTGAAGAAGAAGGAGACTAGTTTAAAACACCTGAAGAAGAAGGAGACTAGTTTAAAATCATAAAATGACTCCATGGAATCATTTTATGTTTTTAAACCAGTCTAAACCAGTTTCACACCTTTTACACTGTAGCGTCTAAGCTAACAGCGTTAGCATGTGGCTGAGTAATGACTGAATTGTGATTTTTGGATGAACCACTGTTTATCAGAGAGTAGAGTTGTGTTAGCTTCCATGCTAAAGGTTGAGAATTGGTCAAGTTAGAACAGTTTGGGTCTCAAATCATTTCGACATGAATCTTGCGTCCTGATTGGATGAGTCTTTATCAGACTCGTTTCTACTGACCTCCACCGACTGAATTATTTGTTTTCTGCTCTTGACGGTTAAACATGAACCTGATGACATCACCGTTACTCCACATTCAACATCAGCAGAACCTCCACGTCCGTTATCTCTCCCCTCCCCCATCTGTCACTTCGCCTCCCCCTCTCCTTGCTGGCTCTCCCATGACGTGATAATAATAGATCCCTGAAGTCGGGGCCCAGCAGCCCCCAAGGGCCATGTGTGGGTCTTGAAGGGCACGGCATGAATTGGCCACGCTCTTTTCCCTGCATGCTACTGGACTTATAAATAGCTCAGGAGGAGGGGGGGGGGGTCTGTACAGGCGTTATATAAGCATCCCGTGTGTTTATGAATGGGGGGGACATACATTCATAGGTCCTCTCTGCAGCTGCTGCTGTAAACACCCTCCTCCCAGCGCTGCACCACGTGGGAACGAATTTTACATGAATAAGTGATAATCAGACACTTTAATCACCTCTACTGGAGCCAGAATAACTGGAATATCTGACATACTGGGACTAAAACCAGTCTGATTAATGGACATGACTGAAGGAAGGAATCCAGTTTGGACGTTATTAGAGAAATAAGTCAAATAAAAAAAGGGAATTAAATAAGGAAAATACAACAACGAAGATGCTTGTCTACATTGCCAATGTTTGTTTACATGGAACAAACCAATGATGTCATCGCGCCGCTAAAGAGGCGTGACATCTAGTGTAGTGTGACACTTTACATCCACGTTAAGCAACGTTAACAACTAAACACACAACAACCATCATTAGCATCTCTGTCACATGCTGTTAGCTGGTTGTTCCTCAGATTCATTCTGATTCTGTCCAACTGGTTGTAAATGAATGAAAACATCCAAATGATCCAAACAAAATTCCAAATTAACACTAAAACAATCAGTTTAGCTAAACAGGAGCTAGACACTGGTTCCACCTGCTAATAAATAGCTACAAGTAGCTAAGTTAATGCTAATTTTGACTTGTTTAACTTCTCTCAAGTTGGAATAACAAGGTTTTGAGAGGAGTAAATGTAGCATTAACAAGCTAATGTTAAACTTTTACCATGCTAAATTGCTATATTCTACCACGACAGCATGCTTTGTTACAAGCTAACATTAGGATATTAAAAGGTTAATGCTACCACTTCAGTATATAAAGAGCATACATTGTAATGAGTCATCTTAGAGCTTTAATCCTAGCATATGGTTAAAAATACAAGGTTTTATGACTTTTCGGGCTTTTTCTTACCAAAATACAAGAAGAGAGAATTTTAGACTAAATTTTTTTTACTTTGAAGTAATAATTTATTTTTCTATTTTTAAAACAGGCTCACATTTTCAAAATCACATTTTAAATCCAACTTTCCGTCAGACATATTTTAAAGACTTCTTTATTTGCATGTTGATCTTGTTTAAAATGCTAGCTTTAGGATTTTCAAACCAGCATATTCACATTTTCTACCATGGTCACTTTCCTCTGTGTCTGTTGAGTTTTTCACAGCGGGTGAGGAGATGAGAGGGATGTAGTACGAGATGATGGCTGTGGAGAGAGAGGGGGAGGATGGAGTCAGCGATGAAGAGCCCTGTGGTAAAGAGGAAGGCTTAATGAGTAGGTTGGCCCTGATTCGGACACGAGGCAGGAGATGACAGGACTGTGTTGCCAGGAGGGATGCAGCGATGGTCTGCATGAAGAAGAAGAAGAGTAGCGGTGCAAACTCTCAGCAGTGAAACGGGACTTTGAGCTAACAACAACATCATAACAGCTCTGTGAGGTGGCACAGTGGAGCTAAATGCTAATGTTAGCATGCTAAACAAAATAATGCTCAGCAAGTATAATGTTCACATTCTTAGCTATCAGTACTCTAACATGTTGACTTCATTCACAACATGTCAGCTGTTAGCAAGATAACGGCTAACATGTCGCTAGTGAAAATGAATAATAAAGTCGATTCATTCTACAGAAATCTGTGAAAAACTAAAACTTCTTTAATTGGATTAACATTTACATTTGATGAAGCTTAATGTGTTTATTTTATTTTTACCATCTTTTTAATAATTGGTCCTACCGTTGAAAGTATGGAAGCCCATTTCTGCCATTGTGATGAAAAATAAAATACTGTTTCTTCATAAAAAGAAATGATTTCTGAAATGATAAACTTCATAAATTAACTCATTATATTGAGATATTAAGTTATATTTTAGAAAGTATCGTTATTTTTGTTTATTATAATTTATTATGTTTGTCAAACCAACAAAAAATAAATAAATAGTATTCAAACAAAAAATGTTTATAGTTAACTGTAAAATAATGATAAACTCATTTATTTATAAATGTATGGCTTATCCAGCTTCTTTTAGTGAGTTAAATGTTAATAAAATAAATATAATAATAACGAGTAAATGATTACAGTATGGAGACAATGTGCAGAAATAAAAATGAGGGTTTGTGCACAACTTCATTTTACCCGTTAAACAGCACATAATCATAATAGTTATTCTCTTTATTGAATCAACCAATCAGAGAGAGTGTTGTGAAGCTTTAAATAGCAGTAAAAGTACTGCAGCAGACCTCATGTATGACACCAGGTCCTTAAAACCTGGAGAAGGTTCTTCAGTCTTCTGACACTTTCTTTCCAAACGATCCTCATGCTTTGGAGAAACTGATCCTTTCCATCAGCAGCAATCACTGCTTCCTGGTAGAGGCCTTAGAGACAGCTCCTGATTGGCCGAGCAGCAGATGGAGGCGAGGGCTAAGAGTTCAAGTGCACATTAAACTTTCCACTTGTTCTAAGGAGGGACTTTAGGAGCTCCATCTTCAGTTTCAGCATCGGCGAAGCAGCTGAAATCCGACACGCTGGGTATCATCTGACAGCAGATACAACAGGCAGCACCACC
Source organism: Chaunax sp. Z400 (assembly GCA_037577475.1). Taxonomy (NCBI): domain Eukaryota; kingdom Metazoa; phylum Chordata; class Actinopteri; order Lophiiformes; family Chaunacidae; genus Chaunax; species Chaunax sp. Z400. The sequence goes on along the minus strand of CM075204.1, from coordinate 21,731,660 downwards.
GCGCTTTAGACGACACCACAGGGATGACATCATCAGAGCTCTGAACATGTGACCAGCTGCAGGAATCCCTCTGGAGTCTCCTCCTACTCAAACCTTAACCTGCAGCGTCTCATTGTGAAATAAATAATAAACAAATCAATCTGACTGATTATTTATCCACTGGTGAAAACAGTGGGCGGAGCTGCTGCCTCACAGCAAGAAGGTCCTGGGTTCAAATCCCACTGTGGACCTAGGACTTTTCTGTGTGGAGTCAGCATGTTCTCTCCCGTTTCTCCGGCTTCCTTCCAACACCAAAAAAAACCAGGAGGTAAGTAAAGGTGTAGGTGTGGATCAATCAGTCCAACCCTAAAGTCCACCAATCATCTCTGGAGCCTCACAGTGAAACAGCAGAAGAAGAAGGAGACTGGTTTAAAACACCTGAAGATGGAGACTAGTTTAAAACACCTGAAGATGGAGACTAGTTTAAAACACCTGAAGATGGAGACTAGTTTAAAACACCTGAAGAAGATGGAGACTAGTTTAAAACACCTGAAGATGGAGACTAGTTTAAAACACCTGAAGATGGAGACTAGTTTAAAACGCATGAAGAAGGAGACTAGTTTAAAACACCTGAAGGAGACTAGTTTAAAACACCTGAAGAAGAAGGAGACTAGTTTAAAACACATGAAGAAGAAGGAGACTAGTTTAAAACACCTGAAGGAGAAGGAGACTAGTTTAAAACACCTGAAGGAGACGGAGACTAGTTTAAAACACATGAAGAAGAAGGAGACTAGTTTAAAACACCTGAAGAAGACGGAGACTAGTTTAAAACACATGAAGAAGAAGGAGACTAGTTTAAAACACCTGAAGGAGACTAGTTTAAAACACCTGAAGAAGAAGGAGACTAGTTTAAAACACCTGAAGAAGATGGAGACTAGTTTACCTGCTAACAGGAAGTAGCATCTTCCTCAGATGGGCTGTATGCTAACGCTGTTAGCCTAGAGGCTAAAGGCTGTTGTGCTAACATTCTGTTTACTTCTCTTGTCGTTTAAACGTCTTGTTTTTCTGTGATGCTGCAGAAATGATGAATTTTTTATTCGGTCTGAACTGTTTCTGTTTCACTCCTGATGATATTTTAAACTCTGATTCCAAATGTCCCAAAAATATCAAACATGTTGGGTTTAAAACGTTAAAATCCTTTTCTGAACTAAAGTCAAACTGGATTATAATCCTGCCCTTTAGATAAATCCATACGTTCATGAATGAACAGATTTGTTCGTTAGACACAAACTAAATTTAGTTCTCAGGGACAGGAAGTCCTGCAGAAAGTCCTCCAGCTGTCTTACAGTTACAACACGTAGCACAAATATAGTCGGTCACACACAGAGTAACCTTCACACAGCAGAGGACACGCACCCTCACTACACACTACACACTACACACTACACACGCTCTTATTGTGACACCCATGGTAACCTTTATTTTGAAAAAAATTCTTCCTCTTCTGAGGTTTTTTTCTATTTGTCAGAATGAAAATGTAAATTGTTGCCCTGGTCTCTGCCTGTCAGGCAAACATGATGCATTTATATGACCGTCTGATGTTTACATTCATGTTTGGATAAACATCGAACAGACGTGGTTCGCAGGACTCTGTAGACCCTCCTCTTCCTCATCCTTACTCTCAGCAGATCATACCTGACTCACATCGACCAATAGGACGCTGAGAAGAAGCTGGACGTCGTTTGTTTCAACTCAAATATTTATAATACGGACAAATCTTACAGAAAATCCACCAATCAGCGAACGAGGAGTCAGATGAGGGGCGTGTCCAGCTCTCTTCTCGGCGTCCTATTGGTCGCTGTGAGGAGGAAGAGGAGGGAATAAAGAGCAGCTGAGTGTAGAAAGACAAGAATATCATGTTTTACTGTGTCTTATTTTAGTGTTTTAATTCTAGTAACGCTTTTAATTTATGGTGATTGTAAATCATCCATTGGCTAGAAAACTTGTATCTTGTAATTGTTAGTTGCTACAATGTTCCTTCCATTTGACAGATAAACAAATAAATAAAAATCTATGAAAATAAACATTTACTCTATGTAGTTTATTATAATGAGACTTATTCTCTTCATCCTCTGTTGTTTATGTGTCTCTGTGTCCAGACTGGTTGTTTTCCAGTAAGTGGAACTGGGACTGAGTCCAGCCCTGAAACCAGCTGATCCTCCACCTTCCTGCCCACTGCTGGGTCCATCTGCTGCGTCCTGCAGACTCTACATGTGGACCATATATGATGAGAAACAAGCATTCATGTTTACATTTTCATAGTTTAATAGATTCATTTTTACAGAATTAATCAGGAAAAATGTCAAAGTCAAATGTCAAATAATCCTGGATCTGGATCTGGATCTGGATCCACAACAAACCTTTATGGACTCCTGATCCACCATGTTTCAGTCGCTCTGTTCACACAGAGGTCACAGAACAAAGACCCGCCTCTACGAAGCCTTTGTTTGTTTACACTGAAGAAAACGACGACGTCATGTGATGTCATGTGATGTCATGTGATGTCATGTGATGTCATGTGATGTCACATACAGAGGCGTGACGTGTAACACAATAAAGAAAAGAAGAAGAAAGGTTAGGGAAGTGTCTGCTTCACTCACTATCAGGTCAGAGGATCAGTAACTTCTACATGACCTCCAGTTTGGTGAAATTCTGTTTTTATTTTGTCATTAAATTTAAACTTTGTTCTTTCTGCTTCTTTAAATATTAAATACGTATAATTTATAAAACTTTATAATGAATTCATTCTGTTTTCATCTCAGGTTTGACTGAATCATTCAGATTAAAGATGTTTCTGAATATTCCTCTGTTTCAGTCTGAAGTCTGGTCCTTCTTCACAGCAGAGGTGACGTTAAATCACAGCTCAGAGGTTCTCAGGAGGCGTTTAATGACGGTCGGCTTTTTTTTATTTTACCACACATTTTCTTACAGAATCTTTGAAATGAAGAATCTTCGATTTTCAGTGAACATAATTTCAGTGAACATGACGCCACATTCTGAACATATATATGTAATATATAATATATACTATAATCTATATGATATGTAATATATTATATATACTATATGATATGTAATATATAATATATTATATATACTATATGATATGTAATATATAATATATACTATAATCTATATGATGTAATATATAATATATCATATATCATATATACTATATGATATGTAATATATAATATATAATATAGGATATGTAATATATAATATATACTATATGATATGTAATATATTATATATACTATATGATATGTAATATATAATATATACTATAATCTATATGATGTAATATATAATATATAATATAGGATATGTAATATATAATATATACTATATGATATGTAATATATAATATATACTATAATCTATATGATGTAATATATAATATATAATATAGGATATGTAATATATAATATATACTATATGATATGTAATATATAATATATAATATATACTATATACTATATGATATGTAATATATAATATATCATATATCATATATACTATATGATATGTAATATATAATATATAATATAGGATATATAATATATAATATATACTCAATGTCAGGTGGGATAGGCTCCGCCCCCTCACTGCCCTGCACAGGATAAATGGTTACAGAAAAAGATGGATGGATTGATAATAAGATAAAAAGTTAAATCTGATTCTGATTCTTAATTTCGTCGATTTGTCATCTTCATTATTTTGTGTAAATGAAAACTTTGTTTGTAAAAAAAAAAATTAAATTATTTTTCTTAAAAAAAACAAATCTGTCTGAATAAATATTTATGGTTTATGCCAGAATTGGTAAAAAAACTTTTTTTAATGCAGTTTGATCTTGCAGCAGATCAGTGTTCTTTCTGTGTGTGAGACCTAAACCAGCCTCTGTGAACAACTAGCCTATTACATTTTATTTGGAACTAATACACACATCTCTCATCAAAGAGGATGTGATCCACCATGTGTGAAACACATAGACAAAACGAGACAGACAAGGACAAAAGGACAGGCAGTAATGATAGTGGTTTATATTCCAAACACCCTCAGCCAGACCAGAACCTAAAGAGTCCCAAGAACCAATCACTGAGCGGTGATGTCGACCACAAACACTCAGCAGCCACTGGTGGCCCAATTAACACTGAAGATCAGGTCTTAGTGGTTGCTGGAGTGTTGGGCCAGGCTCATGCAGCAGGACCCCTACCAGTGCAAAGGGTCCACAGGGACCTAGGCACAGGCCCAGAGCCCAGGAAGCCCCCCGACCTGCACCGCCAGAGTGTAGAGGCACACCGGGGACACGAGGTAGGAGGGACACTTTTTATTTCATTTTTTATTTACTACTATATATTTATAATAGAATTTCCAATTAAAATGTCATAATTTTGGCTTTAAAAGGGTTCAGTATTTCGTAATAAAAATTTAATTTGGTCATTTTTCCCCCTAGATTCACTAATTAAACAATAATTGAATTGAAAATTAAAATGACTGTTTCATAATTTTAGGAAACAATTTCATGATAAAAAATTATTTGTAAATTTTTTTCTTTAAATGTTTCATTTGGACACTTTTAGTCTTCCATACACATCAGCGGATAACTATTGATGATGATTTCTACACTGAAGATCATACACTGCTGGTTTCTCCCTGTTACCATGGCAACACTGAGGTATTTACACCAACATGCCGGCCCGACTGTCGCAAACAGCTTCCAGCAGATTCCTTCAGTCAGACCTTAAACTGGGAGCTGAAACTGGGAGAGTTTGACACCAGTATGGCTGCGCTGGAAGAACTCCTCTCTGAGACCTGGAGCCTCTGTTTGAGCCGCAGATTCTGTTGCGCCAACTGTGTTTTACCGTCTGTCTGCATTGCGTCGAAACCCCCCCTCCCCTCTCTCACTCCCCTCACTCTCTCTCTCCCTCCTAACCCCTCCTCCCTCCTTCCTTCTCTCACTTTTTCCTCTACATGAAATCCTGCAATATGCCTCCATCGGCCGGACGCATCCTCTCCGCCTGTGCGCTTTCAGCGCGGAACCGGTGAAGCTTTTTACCGCAGCGTTTTCTGCTGATGCTGCAGCGCCCAGTCCTCCCAGTTCTCTCCGCCGGACTGGGAGCTTTATGTCTAATATTTTTCCTCACCTTTATTTCCAGCATGATTTTGATAAATAGTCAGTTTTTGCTGCGTCTGAAGCCTCCTCCTCCCCCTCCTCCTCTTCCTCCCGCTGCTGCGGGCTGCTCCGACAGAAAAACTACACCAGGAGGATTCGGATGTTAAACAAGACAACATCAATGTTTCATTGAGGCTGAAAACGAGATCCGGATCAAAGAGAAGTTGGTGAAGGTGCGCAGACCTTCCCTCCAGCTGCTGCTGTCAGCAGGTACGTTTATTGATCGACTTAAAGGATCATTTCGTCATTTTCTCCTCTGAATGTGTGAAACGTTGATGTGACTGCAGCAGTGCTGAAAACTTGAGACCTGGTGGATGTGGTGGAACCAGCAGCTCATTGACTGTTTGTTTCTCCCTCCTGCAGCTGAAGGGCGAAGCTGAGAGGAAGATCACAGATGATGGCGACGACGGCGAGGGAATAGTACCGGCATCTTCCTTCTTCACCTTCCCGCCTCCACCCACCAGGAAGGATGACCGTGGTGTCCACAGAGAACATGGACGACACCTCCACCCTGCCAGGACACCCGCAGGACCCGTACCCGCTCAACGACGATGACCACGATGACCACGACTGCTGCGAGCGGGTGGTCATCAACATCTCGGGACTGCGCTTCGAGACCCAGCTGAAGACTCTCTCTCAGTTCCCGGAGACTCTCCTCGGGAATCCCAAGAAGAGGATGCGTTACTTCGACCCCTTACGAAACGAGTACTTCTTTGACCGGAATCGCCCCAGTTTTGACGCCATCTTGTATTATTACCAGTCTGGCGGGAGGCTGAGGAGGCCGGTCAACGTGCCCCTGGATATGTTCTCAGAGGAGATAAAGTTTTATGAACTTGGCGTGGAGGCCATGGAGAAGTTTCGGGAAGACGAGGGATTTATCCGAGAGGAGGAGCGGCCCCTGCCGGAGAAAGAGTTCCAGCGGCAGATCTGGCTGCTCTTCGAGCATCCGGAGAGCTCCGGTCCCGCCCGGGGGATTGCCATCGTCTCAGTGATGGTTATTCTTATTTCAATAGTCATATTTTGTTTGGAGACGTTACCAGAGCTGAAGGAGGATCCCAATGAGCGGTCGCAGGTGGTGGGGAACAGCACCGTGTTTTACAGTCCGAACATCCTCACAGACCCGTTCTTTGTCGTGGAGACGCTCTGCATCATCTGGTTCTCCTTTGAGTTGATTGTCCGTTTTTTTGCTTGTCCCAGCAAGGCGGCGTTCTTTAAAAACATGATGAACTCGATTGATATCGTGGCTATAATCCCGTACTTCATCACGCTCGGGACGGAGCTGGCTGACGATCAAGGCAACAAGGAGGGGAAAGGGGGAGGCGAACAGGCCACGTCTCTGGCTATTCTCAGGGTAATCCGCCTGGTGAGGGTCTTCAGGATTTTTAAACTGTCCCGACATTCGAAGGGGCTCCAGATTTTGGGGCAAACTCTAAAGGCAAGCATGCGGGAGCTGGGCTTGCTCATTTTCTTCCTCTTCATCGGTGTGATTTTGTTCTCCAGCGCCGTCTACTTTGCCGAGGCCGAGGAGAAGGAGTCCTTCTTCACCAGCATCCCGGATGCTTTCTGGTGGGCTGTGGTTTCCATGACGACCGTCGGCTATGGGGACATGTACCCCGTCACCATCGGAGGGAAGATCGTGGGCTCGCTGTGTGCCATCGCTGGAGTGTTAACCATCGCACTCCCGGTTCCCGTCATCGTGTCCAACTTTAACTACTTCTACCACCGGGAGACGGAGGGCGAGGAGCAGGCCCAGCTGCTCAATGTCAGCAATCAGAACTTGGCGTCGGACACCAATTCGAGCCGCCGTAGCTCCTCTGTGGTCAGTAAGTCGGAGTACATGGAGATCGACGAGGACTTGAACAACAGCATTGATAACTTTCGGGAAGCGAACCTTAGGACTGCTAACTGCACGGCGCCCAGCCAGAACTGTGTGAACAAGGGGAAGCTGCTCACCGACGTGTGAGGCAGCGACGTGCCGCTGTAAATATTGTAGAAATATCTGGATGCTTAATCTCCATTGGTGCATTTTATTCATCCAAACAGATGGATTTTTTTTTTAAAAGATAGAGGCTCGGTTATTTCCTGGAACACGATGACAGAGTTCAAAGAGCAGCAGGTGTCAGGGGATGTTAAATTTAGAAACGTTTACCATTTAATTATTTTATTCCCTCAAATCAAATATGACAATAAGTCTCTACGCCATCCTGAGTGACATCATCAGGGCCATCTTTGTTTGGGTGCTGCCCCCCTATTAAGACCAAATATGGACGGGTCAATGTTAGCAGCTACCGTTGAGGTGATAGTGAGTGAGAGAGATTTGCCTCTGGCTTTGTGCTTTAGCTTAAGTTTAGCTAAAGCAGTGCTTCTATTTCATAATGGTGTGTTCACATCGAACACGAAGTTCACTTACATGATACAAAGTTGTGTTGTACAGCTCCGGGTGTCCACGCACAGCTACAATAAGCTTGTCCTCTGTTTCTATTCTGAATTTTGATAGGCCGATGTTTCTCACTCAAGTTCAAATTTGAAAACAAGCTAGCCATTTGGTTAGCAAGGCAGCAAGCTATGTGATCAAATGCCTCTAAATATGCATATTAAGTAGCCCCTTAGATGAGTTAACTATATAGGCATCTCTACTGATGAGTCAGTTTATTGGCTAACGAAGCTAGCTACTTGATTAACGTTGCAGCACATTTTATATTTTTTATAAAATTACCAATTTCTCACCTAAAAAACAGTCCTAAAATAATTTAGTGATAAATTAGCATACGCAAATTATGAAAAAACTGTCTACCTCACAGTTGCCATCAGACAGTCTGAAAAGATTAAATGCATTCTGGGACGCTTGAGTATGTGCAGTTAACTAACACACACCCAGAAATTCTTGCTAATGTACTGTATATCCAGACATTTCTCAGCTAGGGGCTAAATAATATACTTATTTAGAGACATTACAATAAGATGTTTGATGCTTAGCTATCCAGACAGCTAGCTTTGTTAGCCTATAAACTGACTCACCAGTAGAGAGCTAACTAAACAAATCTAGCTGTCTGGTTAGCTAAAGAGCAAACTATTCAAATGTGTATAAATCCAAACAATAGTTAACACTTAAACTAGCCTGTTGGATTAGCTAACTACATAGTCATCTCTATTGATGTGTTGGGTTATCGGCTAACCAAGCTAGCTTTCTGGTTAGCTGAGTAACTATGCAGCTTAAACATATTCAGTACTTAATGTAATATTTAGCATTAATAGTATGTGAGCATGCGATTCAGAGACAAACCTGATTATTATAATTTAAGATTTTGGTTTTTACCCCAAACTCAAGTCTAAAGTCTGGATATTTGTGTCTCTGTTTCTCCAATCATCTGTTCTGATGAAATATCTCCTTCATGGTCTCACCATTGTTGGTATTTTTATGTCCTAAAGTAAATTTATCATCACATCTTCCTGTAGGTGAACTTAAAACAACCCGGTTCACAAATAAAGATGGAAGGCAAAACAAAGAGAGGAAGATTTAACAGATTTGATGGTATGAATGTCTCTAAGTCGATTCAAAACTCTAAAAACAGGAGTAATAAAGAATGAAATGAAACAAAAGATCAACTCTGAAGTAAAACTAGAGAATAAAAAATAAATGCGAATAAATGGTTTCTAGATTTAGAGATTCAGTGACTAAAATATTTAGGGAATAATTTGGATTTTGAGGGAACAGTTTTAGGACTTAATGGAAAATCTCCCGACACCTTCTAGACATTGTGTCAAATAGAGACCTGAAGAACATCTGAAGGACACCTGGGGGGCGGCCGTTACAGACCCGGGTAAGAGGGGCAGAGACCTGAACACGCTGCCGGCCTGCCAACCAGAGAGCACTGAGGATAAAGGCCGAAACACTCGATGAAGGTTGGGCACCTCCTGAAGACCACAACGCATCCAGAGGAAGTAACCAACTACAACCAGGCCCTCATCCACCGGCCGCCCCCCCTTCCACACAACCGGCTCCACCGTCACCCACAAGTCTCCCACAAAGTCTCCCACAAGCCAAGATGCCATCAGGATAGTGTAACTACCAAGGGATTAAACCATGTAGTCCTAGGAAGAACTGAAGAACACCTGAAGACGACTCCTCTGGAGGATTCTGATTGGATTACAGTTCAGGAGTGTTTCTCTCAATGCTGGATGTTTGTGGATGTTTTTTGGGAACTCATCTGACAGACGTGTGCCGAGCCTCGTGGAGGATTATCTGCTGCTACAGACCGGCTGCAGGTTCCTGTTTGATGCCATGAAACTCTCCTTTATATAAACGCATGTGGAGACTCTTCTCTCTTTTATCGGCATGCACAAGACGTTACCTCAGTTTATTTTCACCCTCATCTTCTTCCTCCTGGAACTTGTTTTCACCAAAAGTGCACTGGCTCTTTATGATTTAAAGCATTTAAGTGTTGAATGTTAAGGAAACAGGAACTCTGGAGATCATGGCATGTCAAAATAAAGCATTATGGCCTAATTAGCTACGGTATAGCTACGTATACTCAATGCATGACTACACTATTAAATTGCTTGCCGTTGTGGAGGACGAGATGGGGGATGATGATGATGATGATGATGATGCTCATTATTGTCAAGCTAACGACAGGATAAGATGCATGATGGAGCCGAAGGACAAACCTGCTGAAAAAAAAGAGACGTAAAAAAAGACATTTGAGAGACGTCATCCTCCGTTTTGTGTTTGAAGCTCTGATCTGATGGATCGTTCTGTGATTTGTGACCCGTTTTATTCTGTCTCGCGTTTGGCTTTTAAACAGCTTCAAGAAGGAAAGCAGAAACAGATTCCAGAGATTTATCTAAAATTAGTTTCAGTGCCTTGAACCCCGTCTCATCATAGAATTGACTAAAGTGCCTCCAACAAACAGCACAGAGCTTTTCTTCTCCTGCCATAAAGATGCACTGCTGTGACTGACCAATATGTTAAAGAATATATTCGTTATTCTGGGGCCACTTTTATATTTAAACTGGTTGATGACACACGGCTGTAGTTAGCAAGACACAAATGCTAAAATCAATTGTTTGGACATTTAAATAGAATTTTTCTGTCGTATATTTGCAGGTATTTGAGTCCATAAAATGGAAAGCCTAATATTTCTCTACATATTCCCAGTCATACTGTGTAAAGATGGCGCACTAGACCGCTAACAAAGCTAACAAAGCTAGCTGTCTGCTTAAGGCCCATCAATGCTCCCTCTACGTACGTAAACGGTCCGTCCGTCAGCGCCTACATACTTCTGTACGTCCTCTACGTCCACATCGATACAACCACAGGACGGCAGTGAAGCTTAAAAAGTTTTGACAACAACAAATATGGTGACGGTCGGAGGAGGTTGTGAGGATGTACCTAGTAAATACAAAGAGGTAAAAGTTGAGGTAACGATGTACTGTGGTGGTCTGTGAGGTCATTAAATACATCAAGACTTGAGGACGGAGAGTTTTTACACTTTATTGCGTCACTTTTTTCTTCTTCTTTGTTTCCGTACATATTTGTTGTTGTACGCTGCCCTCAACCGTTTCCTGTGGTGTTGGTCCGTTTTGTCTGTATCTGGAAACTCTCTGGAAACGTGTCCGATTACGTATGGGATGAACGCAGAAGACGAACGGAGGCTCCGCCCATCTCTGTATCCGTCTTTAATGTCCAGCATAAATAGGCCTTTAGCTAAGCAGCAAGATACTTATTCAGATGTCTAATTTGGATTATGCTGCGTTCATGACACATCTGAAATTAGGAAAACACAGCTCCAACAAGAACAAAATGATTTGAACTCATAGTCTGGTTGGATCTTTTTGGTCGGAAACTCGTTCCCTGATTCCCCCGACATCATGGCGTCCTCCGTCGTGACAAAGACTTTTTAACTGATTTTAAAGAGTAATTTCCTGTTGGTTGTCATACGTTTATATTCCTAATAAATTAGTGAAGCTGCCAGCGGTAGTTTTTATAATAATCGATATCAGCCTACTAGTCAACTCCATCTTTACTGATATGAACATGATTGGATATTGATATGTCCAATCATCAGGGCAGCCATATTGTTTAACATCTTTCAGAATTTACCAATTTGGATAATGGAGTTTACTGCCGTCTTGAACGCAGCATCAGTCTCACCTTGTCCGACCTGTTCTGTGTTGAGGTTAAATAGACTTATGAATGTTTCCACAGACATTAAAAATGGCTGCTGTTGTTATGAGGAAGGAGGGCGTGGTCAAATGAGGAAACACTGTAAAACCTCTGACTGCTGTTAAAACACAAAACAATCCAGTCAAATGTTCACAGAGGAGGTTTTAGTCAGAAGAACAGCTGATGAATCATTGAAAGAGTTTAATCCATGATGAGAAACATCCAGGACAACCTGGAGCTGATGAAGAGTCACTGAAAATGGATGATGATGATCCTGCTTCCGCTCACGTGTTCAACCAATCAGAATCTATTCTGAAGGAGGAGGAGGGGCTAAAAAAAGTCCCTCTGATCTGATCGATAACGGTAGTTTCCTCTGGTCTGAACGACGTTTGAGTCTCAGAGTTTTCAGGGTTCAAACGGGAAATGAAGGAAAAATTTTCTTATAAAATTCAAAACAAATCCACCAGAACTTTGGAGTGAGAGAAAACTCAACTCATAATCTTCATGATCCAGTATTTAGTTTAACATCCTCATGTTTGAGGAAACAGCTCCCATAAAATGAGTCGAGCTGCTCAGCAGAACCTCGTCTGTCATGAAGAGAGAAGATGAATGAAACAGCGTAAAAGTAAAATCGTCAGTTTTGGATAAAAACTCAGACGTTCTTGTAGATTAGAGCATCTGTTTAACTGCAAAATAAAAAGAAGCTAATTACAAGAAATAAAGATAAAATTTAAAAAAAATGTAATACTGTCTAAAAAAGAAATCTTAAAATAGTTTGGTTCAAACTAGTAAATAACCTTTTTTGACACAAAAACGTATTTGTTGATTTATTATCTGTACAAACTTTTATTGATTTTTTTGTGTGTAAAATCTTATTTTTATTTGATTGTCATTATTTTTTTTCTAATTAGTTTGTGTGCATTATTTGTGTTGTCACCATAACAAACCCACATCCATTGTGAACAGAATAATGTCTGATATTCTACAGTGGTTCATTTCATCGTCAGCTGTGTGTCATCAGCCAATCGGTTTAAGGCCCGTTTTTAAATCCCTTTAATTCAGTCAGATGAAGAATCAATAATTGAAGGTGCTACATGCTAACCAGTTGGTCTGAGGGAACAAAAATACAAATTTCACAACATTTTTAAAGGAAAAAATCATAAAAAACAAATGGTATATTTTCATGACAGCTGTTTGAAATTAGAGATTAACGTCGGTCGTTTTTTAGATTCTGTTTGTTCCTCGTTGTGTTTTTGGCCAAAGTTTATCAGCAGACGACCCTGAAGAGACCAAATGGAGTTTTATAGTTCATCCGATCATCAGAGAAGCTTCTCAGATACGACACAGAAACACTGGATCGTTCCGATTATTGTTCATATTTATTGACAGTATGTTGTTATTTTTAATCATATTTGTTTGGATGCATCAAACAAGATTTTTCCTCCTGAATGAAATGATTTAGGTTCAAACTGCTGAGACAAAAAGTTAATTTAGAGATGATCACATGACCTGACATCAACTAATTCTGTTATTCTGTGATTTCCATCACTGCAGAGTCTCTGAACTGGGACGGAATTTAAAGGTTATTTATACTGTATTATATTTATTATAGTCTTAATTTATTTTAAACGAGTGGTGGTTGCACTGGAATAAATTAAATCTTTGTAAATCCAGTTCAAATCATTACAGTTGAGCTCATTCATGACGCAGAAAGAGCAGCTTCAGTATTAATATTAATATTATATGAATTGTAGGAAAAACAATCAATCAATCAATCTTTATTTACGCTTTTCGTGCAAAGTTGCAATACAAGGTGATTAAAGACACCATTACAAAGAGGATACATAGGAGAAAGAACCATAAGGAAATAAAACAGTAACAGCACCAATACAGAGAGTAAAAAGATAATAAAAGAGAGACAAGTAAAACAAAGGAATATGGTAAAAGACACCAAAAAACAAACAAAAAAACAACACAATCCAGGATCTAAAAATCCAGTATCTAAAAAAATTCTAGATTTGCACCAAAGTTTCATGGGTTCTTCCTCAGTGTACGTCCAACCCTTCTGCCAAATTTCATGGATATTGTTCGAGCAGTTTTAGGGTAAAAAACAAACAAACGAATGCCGATGAAAACATGAATCTTTGGAAATTATGAAGTTATTGAACCAAAATGAAAAACTGAGCTTGAAAGTTAATTCTTAGCATTAGAAATAGTAACTGAGGTCTATTTAATAGCTTGAGAATTACGTTTTCTCTGTGTTACATTTGCTGATGACGACATAAAGATTATTAAATTACTAATTAAACTTATATTTTTGTGTTGTCTAGGGTTTGTGATGTCATGGATGAGGTTTAATCCTAAAAAAAAAGAAAAGAAAACATTGGCACATCACGACTTCCGTACATCTAATTTGAAACTATTTATACTCTTCAGAGGATTTCAGTTAAAAAAGACGTCAAACCAAAGTCGAGCTAAAAATAAATAAAAATAAAGCATCTGAGAGACTCTGTGTTCATTCATGTTCATAGGAAAGATTCAAAAAGTTGTGATGATGATGATGAATTTCAGAAGATGAAGGGTCATCATGTGACGGTGGTTATTAGTGGCATCATGTTACCATTCAAACAAATGAAAGCTGCTCATACAGACCTATTATTATTATTATTATTATTGTTATAATAATTATAATAATAATAATAATAATAATTATTATTATTATTATTATTAATGTTGTTATAATAATTATTATTATTATTATTGTTGTTGTTGATGTTGTTAATAATAATAATAATAATAATAATAATAATAATAATAATAATGTTATTAAACATTATTAGGTCATATTATTTGCTGTAGTCAGTTTTCATCCCAACGTGACGAGAACAGAAACGTCTTTATGAAAAATTAAATCTGATCCTCCCTGAAGGTTTCAGTCGTTGCATCATCAGTTGTTTATTTTTCTTCTTCATGCAGTTTGTAACCTTCATCATGAGTTGGTGAGGTTTAGTCTAACCTCTGCATCCTCATTTCATCCTGTTCCATCAGCTCCAATAAATTTTAAAGATACGGTTGAGCTGTTTGTTGTTTGATATTTTAAAAATCTATTAGTTTATCTAATGTTAAATAAATTAATCTGTGACATTCAGTGTACTTCTTTAAATCTGAGATACGGTTTCCTCCACTTTTAGAAATGATAATATGATAATTAACAGATGAAGTGAATTTTATTCCCTATTTTTTTCTACTTCCTGTTGTTGTTGTTCCAGAGGACAAAGTCAAACTGAGGCACAAACAAGCATTTAGATGTGACCTCTGTAAAACCGTCTGGTATGTGAAGCAGCTCAAAGCTGAGGAACAACATGACTGTTAACATCCAGCTCCAGGAATTAGTCTGGTTCATCAGTGGCTGCTCTTTATTTTAAGTACTAAGAGACTGTAAACCTGATTAAGTCCACATGTTTAAGGTGTTTAAACTTAATACAACATGTTTTAAATCTGCTTCACAGCTTTCTGAAGATTTATCATAATAACACCTGAATAAACTCATCTCCTATGTGGACCAATAGTTCTGCTTCTTTATGGGTTTAAAGTCTGAGCTTGACAGACGTTGTTGTTCCTCTGACCCGGCAGTGGAGCTCGACATTTTCACAGTGTGTTACTGTATGTGTGCGACCCACAACTGGGAGATGTAAAAATCGTAATCTTCCTATAAACAATCTATTGAATTTCGGTAAGAATGAATCGCAGATAATCTGGTAGAGTCAACATGTATGCTCGACCCTTAAACGGGTCCTTTAATGAGCCCTTTAACCGGCCCTTTAACAGGTCCTTTAACCGGCCCTTTAACGGGTCCTTTAACCGGCCCTTTAACGGGTCCTTTAACGGGCCCTTTAATGAGTCCTTTAACCGGCCCTTTGACTGGCCCCCGGCCCTTTAACGGGTCCTTTAACGAGCCCTTTAACAGGTCCTTTAACAGGTCCTTTAACCGGCCCTTTAACGGGCCCCCAGCCCTTTAACGGGTCCTTTAACGGGTCCTTTAACGGGCCCTCTTTGCAGGACGGCTACTCGTCCACTCCAGGTCTCCTCTGGATGGAAACCCTGCTGTTGTTTTATTTGCATGAATCACATGAGAAAACTGCAGCTTACAGTAAATGTTAGCGTAGAGCAGATTCTGTATCTGTGGAGATGGAGAGGGAGCCCAGGGCAGAGAGCATGTTAGGTTAGCGTGGGCGGACGCAGAGGGAGATCCAGAGGAGGAAAAAAACAACAATGAAAAATAGGAGGACAGAGAAGAGGAGGAGGAGGAGGAGGAGGAGGAGGAGTGGGTGGAAGGGTTGGGAAGACATGGAGAGATGTAAAATGTGCTGTATGGATTTCTAACTTCAAAAGCCAACAGTTAGCATATCATTAGCTAATAGCTATGATACTTTATAGGGTAGCAGGTGTAACGATCCACAGAGGTCATGACCTGTCATTGGTTTGTGTTCAGCTAGTTTCATTTTGAAAGATCATTTCCCTGTGTCTGTGTTGAGTTCCATCCATCATCCATCCATCATCCATCCATCATCCATCCATCATCCATCATCCATCCATCCATCATCCATCCATCAGACTAAGTATTCTTACGTTCCTCTTCCCAGTAACACTTCCCAGTTCTTCCTGGAGGATCCTGAGGTTCCCAGTCTAGATGAGATCTGTAATCCCTCCACTGAGTTCTGGTCCACCCCAGGATCTCCTCACAGTTATCTAGTAAACCTCCAAAGGGAGGCCCCAGGAGGATCCTAACCAGATGTTGAACCACCTCAGCTCCTTTGGCCTTTCAGGAGCAGCGGCTCTTCTCTTAGCTCCTCCCCCTTTCTCTGACGGTGTGGCAGAATTTTCTTGTTTTGATGCTGATGTTTTGTTTTTTATACCAAACTTTATTGTCAGTGCCAGAATTTACAGTCAGCTGTCAGAGGAGGACAGGATGGTGGAAGGAGCCCCTCTGTGTCTGGTGTCCTGTTCTCTTCTTCTATGGTTATAAAGTATTCATGTGTACTTCTA
Source organism: Chaunax sp. Z400 (assembly GCA_037577475.1). Classification (NCBI taxonomy): domain Eukaryota; kingdom Metazoa; phylum Chordata; class Actinopteri; order Lophiiformes; family Chaunacidae; genus Chaunax; species Chaunax sp. Z400. Next base: position 21,715,233 of record CM075204.1, on the reverse strand, counting down.
CTGTAAGAGGAGAGGACGTTATAGCATCAGCAGATCAACCGAGGAGACCCCGTCATGTGACGTCTCCTGGACCTGTTAGCTTCATTTAGCTCCACGTTTCCTGTCTGGTTCAGGTTCATCACTCAGAGCCTCTGTCTGAACAGCAAACAGACACAGTTAGCCATTAACTGGTGAACGCAGCTTAGCATTTAGCAGCTAAATAATCAGACTGTTCCTTCAGGAGGTGGTGGAGACCAAAAACACCTGAAAGACAGTAATCACTGGGTTTTATCAGGTGACGCAAACACAACTCCCAATGAATGATCATGTTGCTAAACATCTTTTTGCTAATCTGTTAGCCCCAATGGAGTCATAGCGTAGCGTTTAGCAGCTAAAGAGTCAGATATGTCCCTCTAGAGGTGGTGGAGACCAAAAATAACCGTTTCAAACGGTGTATCCATGGTTACGTCCTCTAGAGGGCAGTGAAAAGTTTCATCAACAACAAATATGGTGACGGTCGGAGGAGGTTGTGTTCATGTATCTCATGAATACAAAGTGGTAAAAGCGGAGGTAACGATGGTCTGTGAGGTCATTAAACACATCGAGATTTGACGACGGAGAGTTTTTACACTTTTTCATTTCACTTTTTTCTTCTTCGTTGTTTCCGTACATATTTGTCGGATCTTGCTTGAGTTGTAGCTAAACTGCCTCCAACCATTTCAGGTGATATTGTTCCATTTCCTCCTTTCAAAAAATGTGAACAAATCTGTAGGAAATGAAGGCAGAGTTCGTCTGGAAGGTTCCGTCTGCGTCCGTCTTTAACCTAGAGCAGAAATGAAGCCGTTTATAAGCAACAACACTGGGAACCAGCTGGAAATGAATGTTCTCCAATCGTCCAATTAAAAATGACGTCACCAAATCATGCAGGACTGGAAACAATGATGGGTTTAAAGGAAACAGGTGACTTTTTTACCTCCACCAATAAGAAGGAGGTCATGTGTTCACCGGTTGGTTGGTTTGTGAAGGGGTGGGGCATCAGTGCGAATGTGGGCGTGATCTTTCTCTAGTAGGAGCTAAACAGACGTTAGAATATCTGAGCTGCTGTTCTGGTTACAGGCCTGTGTTTTTAGTCAGGATCTAAACATCGTCTCAGCCCACAGATACTTTCCTTCCTCTGACTGCAGCTGATGATGCATTAAGGCTCCTGCCTCCTGCTGACTTCCTGTTTTTGGACATTTTAACGATGGCCGACAGCAGGTGAACTTCACCAACTGTAACGTCCCAAATGCCTTCTCAGCTGCACTAATCTGATCTGAGAGCAGTGAGGAGGAGGCTCACCATCAAACATGGATGGATACTGGAGGAGATGTCTTCCAATGCATGCTGGGATATGTTGCCCCTTCCCTGAAGGCATTCTGGGACATAAACAAATCGATTTCTCCTGCAGCCAAAAGTTATTTTACTCTATTACTTCATTATCTCATCGTCTCACTAAACGATGTGTGAGTCAAAACACGACTGATGACACGTCGGTCCTCAGTTCACTAAGACTCTTCTGATTGGCTCAATCTCAAACATTTCATTTAATCAGTAACATCATGAACGAACCTGTGATGATGTCACAGATGTTCTAACGCCACATCTCTTCTTCTACTGTCCTTCACTCATTAGGGAAGTAAAGAAAATTACAAACTGTGTTTTTATTGGTTGAGACAGTTTTTCAATCAAAAATTTAAAAAAAGAAGATTTTAGAACCATTTTTCAATTTAAACTGAAGTACTTGTTTATATTTTTAGTGTTTGTCATATTTTGTCCTCAGTTTGATTTTTTAAAATTTCTTTAATTTGATTTTTCAAAAACTAAATTTACTTTTATTTTAATTCTTTTTGCAACTTCAATATTTTTTTTAAAAATATTGGACTTTCTGGCTCAATATGTGAAATTTTTAAAAATTTAAATCATATATCGATGTTTTTCTAAATTAACATTAACAATGAATCAATAATTGTGTCATTTAATCACTATGTGGCCTGTTTTTGATTCCATACATGGCTGACGGTCTCTGCTCCTCCCTGGTCACAAACTTTAACATAACTTTCTACATGTTCCAGAACAGATGATTGAAAACCTTCTGTTGGTGTTTATATGTTCAGTAAACCTAAATGTTTGAAACCACAGGCCGTCCGGTTCTTCGCCCGGCGTGAAGCGACTCTGCTGGCAGGACGACAAACAGGCTAAACGTCTGACACCAAACAAAGCTTCTACAGCAGCTGTTAAATGATGGATGAGGCTGATCTGGGACCAGCAGACTGGGCAGCAGCTCCAACGCTTCAGGTACAAGGTGTAAAGAGAAAAAACCACATCCTGTCACCTGAGACCGTTTGTGGCCCTTCAGTTAAAGCAAGCAGGACAATAAAACCCAAGAACCACTTACAGAGCAGAGATCTGGTGTCAACACAAGAACCTCAGGGTTTGGTGTCGGGAAGGAAACTGATTCTGTAAAACAGGATCATCTGAGCCTCAATCAAATCTGAAATCTTCCCTGAAGAGAGAAGCAACAACAAAATGTGAAAAAGTCTCCATCATGTTTTCATTGTTGTTGTTCTTCTCCTGTCCACCAGGTGTCCTCAGAGTTCTGCACATTATGATGGATCAGGCGAACTGATCCTTCTGTTCTCCTGCCATGAAATATATCACATATATATATATATAAATGTATATAAATCAGGATCAAAACTTCATCATCTGGTCAAACTACAACAAAAGAAGTAAATAAGGCTTTTAAAAAAGGCATCAATTTATTACTTTGAAACGTTTCAGTACTGAAAATTTAGTCTTTTCTAAGACATCAGGTTATTATTAACATTTCAGACCAAACCAATATTTGTATCATTTTCCTCTGATTTCACTGATTCATCAGATTGATCTGAACATGATCTGATAAAAACAGGTTGAAGGATTCAGAATGCAGCTTTGCACAAAGTATCTGGTCTGATGATGTCACTTTAAGGAACACATCCAGACATGAAACATGTTCTGATTGGCTGATTTCGTCTCATCTTATTCATTTGTAGTTGTTGAAGGTGACATCAGTGCTGGTGGTCCAGCGGTTAAAGATTCCGCCTTTTAGTTGATTTACAGCAGAATCAAAGTGATCAGTTTTCTTTAGTCAGTCTGTAATTTGTTGGTTTTGTCTGATGATGACTTTTCTTCAGATTCCTCCGTCAGTCTGAGCCTCTTTCTCCGTCTGGTTGGTCGTGGTTTTCAGCGCTGAAGATGGTCCAGTGGTTAAAGACAACGCTCAGTGACGAGGAGACGGAGGATCAACTCTGGATCAGAGGTAAGTGACTCAGGTGTGTGTGTGTGTGTGGGGGGGGTGTTTGTGTGTGTTCAAAACAAAAAACAAAAAAACAAAAAAACAAAAAACCCCAAAAAACTTCATTCGCATCAATAAAACTTGCGTTGCGTTGCGTTGCCTTGCATTGCCTTGCGTTGCGTTCACTCGTCGAATTTCCGTCATTTCCAACAAACTGGATCAGAATCTGGATCATGGAGCAGCAGAGACAAGGTAAGTCAATCTAATTACTTTTTTTTTCTTCTTTTTTTTAAAGATTAGCCATGCTAGCTTAGCATTTTAGCATGCTAACGAAATACAAAACTGATTAGTTTTAAAGGTGTATTCATCATAAACTGCTGGTGGCGAGAGAGGAAACATCACCTGATTTGCTAAAATCGACCAAAATGTGGGCCCAGCTGAGCAGAAATGATTGGCTGCTGATTTCTGACATCAGTCGTTTTATCAGAAAGTGTCCAAACCTTCAGACATGTTCTCCTCAGGTGACACCAAACCTGCTTCACTTCACCTTCAGACACAAACCGTCCAATCAGATGTTTGTATGATCAGAAGACTTCAGGCGTCGGTTGATGTTCAACCAGCTGTGTGTCGGTTGTCCTGGTGGGTCAGTGGTTTGGGTTCATGCTGGATAAACTGGAGGTTGTGGGTTCAAATCCAGCCAATGTTTGTTCTGAATATTAAGATAAAACACATCGAATTAAGATATATTTATAAACATTTAACGTCTTTCAATTATTTCTGTTCTGTAAAAAGTCTGATCTCAAGTAAATTAATGTGAAAACAGGTTTTTCTGTTTACTTCAAACCTTTGATCAATATCATTGATTTCTGATCTGAACCAACTCATTTTGACATTTCTTTACTGCATGGACAGATAATTTCACTACTATTAGTACTGTAGTACTGTAGTACTGAGTATAATCAGTTATTATTTTATTTAGTCTGAGTCACATGACCTCATTGGTTTTATCATATTTAGTCTCATGATCCTGTCTTTAGTCCAGGTTTAAAAGTCTGGACATTTTAGTCTGATTGTATCAAAGAAAACTGTCAGTATTTTAGTCTAGTTTAATAAAAGTGTTGACATTTGAGTCTTTTCTAAGACATCAGGTTATTATTAACATTTCAGACCAAACCAATATTTGTATCATTTTCCTCTGATTTCACTGATTCACCTGATAAAAACAGGTTGAATGATTCAGAATGCAGCTCTGCACAAAGTGTCTGGTCTGATGATGATGATGATGATGATGTCACTTTAAGGAATACGTCCAGACATGGAACATGTTCTGATTGGCTGATTTATTTTGAACCACGCCTCCAAGCCAGCGAGCCGGGCTTCTTACCCATTTAAAGTCTGACAATAGGTTGAGATGGTTTCAGCCCCAAAACCTCTAATCATTGGTTTATTAGATAAAACTGTGAGACTCTGAGCTCCAGAATGATGTGAGCCGGTTTAAGGATGTGAACTAGTTTAAGGATTTAAACCAGTTTAAGGATTTAAACCAGTTCCATGTGAGGCAGGAGGACCTCAAACAGATTTTGTGACGTCTGTAAACAGTTAATAAAGTTTTTTTCTCTGTTGTTGATGCCGGCAGCCGCGGCTCTCTTCTAAAGACCACTCTCCATCTAAAGAGCACCTCCTCTGGGCGGCCTTCATCATTTACATAACCTGGCCTCCGTACCCTTTGTTTTCATCATCAGTCGCCCTGCAGCGAGGCCGTCCACGTGACGCGTCTTTAACGCTCGCTGACAGAACGAGGCTTTCAGCTAAAGATAGAGCTGAGAATAAAACCACCAGAGGACGAAGACGCCTGCATCATCATCATCATCATCATTATCATTATAGTCAGATAACAACATTTTTATTATCAACATTCAATATTTTGGGGATAATCTGCAGCTCATTCACTTTTTCTTTTTATTTCTTTATTTTTCTTCTCACTGATGATCATTATTATTATTATTATTAGAGAAAAAACTAAAACCTCAAACTAAACTCCATTAAAAACTGAATGTATGGTTCCTGAGTTCTCTAGCGCCACATTGTGGACACAGAAAGTGAAATTCAAGTCCTTCATGTGAAAAACATGTCAGAGCCGGGTACGGAGGCCGTTCAGTGACTTTACTCAGATTTATTCTGTAGAATTTGTGACTTTATTTTCAGAGAATTTTGAAGGTTGTTTCTGGGATTATTAGTAAAATGTTCCATGTATTGATCTAAATATATTAAAATAATGATGATGACTGAATGATGCAGAATAACGTAGTAAATATTGGTGTCAGGACTGTGTGGACTGGATGTTTGTGGAGCTCTGGGGTCATTCCTACAAGCCATCCTTTAAAGTAAATACCCCTGTTACACAGATACAGTGAAGTAGAAACTGCAGTACATCTGTCTGAAATCTAGCACAAAAAGGAAATACTCAGTTATGGGTGAAAAAGTACTTGAGTAAATTCACTTCGTTACAGTAAATCCTTCAGCGCCTCTCTGTGGCTCCACAGCAGCACTACAGCCATTAGAAATAAACACTGGAGTACACATCCTCGTATCCTCATCATCACCGAGGGGGGGGTGCTGCTCACATGGAGACGAGCCCTGGCAACAGGCAAATACTACTGTGGGTCGCCATGGTAACCCACTGAGAGGAGATGTCAAAAAGTGAGGGAGGAGAGTGGATGTTGAAGGAGAGGAGGAGGCACACATGAGAGCCAGAGAGGAGCTGTGATGCCGTCAGGATTTTATCCATCGACAGACGATGAGAGTAAAATAAAATGAGGCCAGCAGAGCCTCTGGGGTGCGTTTGGTGCCCACCGTATTTCTGAGTCACGGCCCTGATGTGTGAGGAGTTTAATGAGAGATAAAGTAGGACAGCCTCTTCCTGCTGGGCACCTCTCAAAATGAGCCCCGCCCCAACAACAAACAAACAAACAAACAAACAAACAAACAGAGGAGAGACGAACACGTCTGACCAGCAGAACATACAGGTTTCATACTGTTAAATAAAACAATATGAATGTTTGAAATACTCTGATTTACATTTAAATTTGAGACAAAAAATTCTTCTCACTTTTCGTCTGAATTATTAGAACTTTATTCATATTACAGACTCAGACAAAGATGTGAAATTTGAGAAAAGGCAGAAAAATAAACGTAGGCCTAACATATTTTCTACATTCTATCATGTTAATCATCTGTGACCCTCCATTAGTTATGTTGGGAACCACAGGTTTAAGACCAGAACTGGGAACCATCATCCCCAGAAAACAACACAGGAATTATGATATTATTTATAAATGCAGATTAATTATGATCAGTTTTAGGATCACAATCAATACAGTAAAAACATGCCGTCTACATTACCCATGATGCAACTCTTCATCTGACTGCTGGCTGGGAGATTCAGGTGTGTTATGCTAGCAGCAGCTAATATGAGATGAGCAGCAGCTGCAGGTCTGGTGAGTTCACGTCTTTGTAACTCGACACTTGTTTCAGTTTCTGCTTTAAATGACGCCGACTCAAGTGACATCACTCGAGGATGTTTGTCAGACGTCACACGGCCTCCTGTGAGACACGTTTTTCCACACTGAGAACCTTCCCTTGTTCATTCTTTGGATCACAGACTGGACACATTCATGATTTAAAGCTCATTTAAACAAACATTAGCATCAAAAATAAACAAATATGGTTTCTGTGTTTCAGTCAGTGAATGCAGCACAATGTCACCCTATTAATCCATATTGTTATTAAGATTAACCAAGTTATAATGTGGAATATTAATAATATAGTAGAGTCTGACTTGATCCACTCAACACAGCATTTTGCTGCATTAGAGTAACAGAATTAGCTAACATTAGCAAGCTAAAGCCACAGAATTAGACTACTGTATATTTAACATGCTTTGCAGTAATGTTAGCTTTGACTTTGAACACTGGTGCTGGTTGTTTGTTGACGTTAGCAGGCTCCATTTCTAAGCTGCTAATGTTAGCTTGTGTTGCACACTGTTGTTATTAAAATGAGTTCAATACAAAGTGAACTATAAACATTATCAGAGGTGAACTATAAGCAGCTGTTGCAGAAACTAGAGGCATTTTAATTGGATGCTTGATGGAGGAGAGCAAACATGGCGGTTCAAAGTGATGCCCCCCCCCCTGAGGTTTCACAGATGCTGTCTGATGTGAAACAGAAATTACATAATGACCTTTTGAATGCAGTGTGCAGGACGATGTTCCCTCATGCTTGAAGAATCTGTCCTTCCTTTTTCCTTTCTTTCCTGGGGTGTTTGTTTACACATATGTGAGTTAGCATGCGTGTTTTAAACGTGTGCAGCTCTCTGAAGGCATGTGGTTCAAACACACCGCGTCACGTTCTCTAAAGCTAACAGGTTCATATTTAGCCTCTTTCAGCTCCTAGTTTTGGTTTCGTGGGTTCAGTCCCAGTGTTTCCAGCAGCAAACAGCAGACAGGACCAGTTAGAGAGCAGCTGGTGAACACAGTGCAGCGGTTAGCGGCTACTGATCCAGATCTTTCTCTCAGGAGACGGTGGAGACCAAAAACAGAGCTAAAAGAGTCGATACTGGACACAAACTGAACTCAAGAGTGATGTCATCCTGGACACTAAACACCTCACAGATTTAATCTGTTTGTCAAACAGTCTTTACTCAAGTACAGTTACTTGTGTAAAAAGTAGAACCTTTGAGGGACATTTCTAATTTTAATGAATATAATCTTAATATAATATTAGTTTAAGGAAACAGGAAGTATTACTGCCACAGATAAAGACTGTATTCAGACAGAACGACCATAATGTAGAACACAGATGGATAAATCAGTGACATCACACCTTTATTCATATATCTGTATATTTATATACATATATATACATAAAGAGAGAGAGCAGAGGACTCTTACCTCTCTTTTCCTAATGCTTTCACTCTTAATACCCTCGTCAGAGAGAGAGAGAGAGAGAGAGAGAGAGAGGGAGAGAGGGAGGGAGGGAGGGAGGGAGGATCTGTCTGGATTTGGACAGCTGTCAATTAAAATCCCTCGACACAATCCACCTCCTCCATCCCTCCATCACACCGACATCCCTCTGCTCAATGGCACTCCTGCAGCACATCCAGCACTGATGGCTTCCCCTTTCCTCTCCCCTCTGCCTCCCCCTCCTGCGTGTCTCTCTGTGTTGTTATTATTTCTCTGCGGCTGTAATCCCCCCCACCCTCCCACCCCCGACCGTCAGTGTGTTGTTAATATCCTCTGTGAACAAGCACAGATTTCCTTTGTGTATCTGGCGATCTGACGTCCTGAGGGCTTTGAACGCACTCTGAGGCCTCGGCAGGGCTTCCCCTCCTCCATCCTCCCCACCTCTGCCTGTGGCGGGGGGGCATGCTGTAGGTGTGATTCGTGACCAGTGGAGGCTGATGATTGGTTCCTCCAGTCGCTGTTATTTTTCACTTCAGTGCTCATTCAGAGCACGCTAACACGCTAACACAATAAAGCATGTAGTTCTACACGCATGAGGACCTTCACTGGTCCATGTTCTCTGGTTCATGTTCTCTGGTCCATGTTCTCTGGTTCATGTTCTAAGGAAAATTAAACATAAGCAAGTTGTTTATAGAAGAAGAAAAGAAAACAACCAATCACGTGTCAGATGATGTGTTCACTGCCCAAACAGAGCTGGGAGAAATGGACCTTTCTAGAGGCCAAATTATGATCAGGATTAAAACAGGCCGGTCCTCAGAAGGATAGAAGAACAGGCAGATGAGAAGGAGGAGGAGCTGCCTTCTTGGTCAGTTCTCCAATGAGAGCGCTCAGATTGTTTCAGCGCGTGGCGACGGCGAGAAGATGACACAGACCTCAAAATGTTTCACTGTCAAATTTCTTGTTAGCGTTGAGGCTCAACTTGGCTCCTTCCTCCTCCTCCTCCTCCTTCCTCCTCCTTCCTCCTCCTCCTCCTCCTCCTCCTTCCTCCTCCTCTTCCTCCTCCTTCCTCCTCCTCTTCCTCCTCCTCCTCCTTCCTCTTCCTCCTCCTCCTCCTTCCTCCTCCTCTTCCTCCTTCTTCCTCCTCCTTCCTCCTCCTCCTTCCTCCTCCTCCTTCTTCCTCCTCTTCCTCCCTCCTCCTCCTCCTCCTCTTCCTCCCTCCTCCTCCTCTTCCTCCCTCCTCCTCCTCCTCCTTCCTCCTCCTCTTCCTCCTCCTCCTCCTTCTTCCTCCTCTTCCTCCTTCCTCCTCCTCCTTCCTCTTCCTCCTTCCTCTTCCTCCTTCCTCCTTCTCCTCCTCCTCCTCCTTCCTCCTTCCTCATTCTTCCTCCTCCTCCTTCCTCCTCCTCTTCCTCCTCCTTCCTCATCCTCTTCCTCCTCCTCCGCCTCCTCCTCCGCCTCCTCCTCCGCCTCCTCCTCCTTCCGCCTCTTCCTCCTTCCTCCTCCTCCTCCTTCCTCCTCCTCCTCCTCCTCCTCCTCCTCTTCCTCCTCCTCCTTTCTCCTCCTCCTCCCTCCTCCTCCTTCCTCCTCCTCCTCCTTCCTCCTCCTCCCTCCTCCTTCCTCCTCCTCCTTCTTCCTCCTCCTTCTTCCTCCTCCTCCTCCTTCCTCCTCCTTTCTCCTCCTCCTCCTCCTTCTTCCTCCTCCTTTCTCCTCCTCCTCCTTCCTCCTCCTCCTCCTCCTACTTCCTCCTCCTCCTACTTCCTCCTTCTTCCTCCTCCTCCTCCTTCCTCCTACTTCCTCCTCCTCCTCCTTCCTCCTCCTCCTCCTACTTCCTCCTCCTCCTTCCTCCTCCTTCTTCCTCCTCCTCTCTCCTCCTTCCTCCTCCTCCTCCTTTTCCTCCTCCTTCCTCCTCCTCCTCCTCCTCCTTCCTCCTCCTCCTCCTCCTCCTCCTCCTTTCTCCTCCTTCCTCCTCCTCCTTCTTCCTCCTCCTTTCTCCTCCTTCCTCCTCCTCCTTCCTCCTCCTTCTTCCTCCTCCTTTCTCCTCCTTCCTCCTCCTCCTTCCTCCTCCTCCTTCCTCCTTCCTCCTCCTCCTCCTCCTTCTTCCTCCTCCTTTCTCCTCCTTCCTCCTCCTCCTCCTCCTCCTCCTTCTTCCTCCTCCTTTCTCCTCCTTCCTCCTCCTCCTCCTCCTCCTCCTCCTCCTCCGTCATACTTTAACGTCATCAAAACGCATCGATAGTGTTTTAAATCCATCCTCGGCTCCATTTCACAGCATCTGCAACCTTTTCTACACGTTAATCTGAGGGAAGCTTTAATCTGCCGGAGAAACGGAGACTGTAAAGAACCTTCATCACAGTCTTCATCACAGTCTTCATCACAGCCTTCATCACAGCCTTCATCACAGTCTTCATCACAGTCTTCATCACGGTCCATCAGGTCTGAGAGTCTGAATTTACTGGACCAACAGTTAAATGATTCTCCATCATCTATCAGCTTTATTGGTCAAATCTACTATTGATCAGCTGTTAATAACCAGTTTAAACAGATCAATAATCAGATATTAAAGTGTTTCCTGACTCCTCAGTCTGTAAATGATCCTTAATGACCAGCATCTCTAGTTCTTTGTAGACCCTTTAGCTGCTCTGACCTGCTGCAAACCTGATGCAGATCCAGACTCCAGCTTCTGGCAGCGTTCCTGAGGAATCTTAGCCCATTCCTCCTGGACAAAAGGCCTCCAGTTCTGGAATATTCCTGCTTTACCTGCTGCAACCACCTTCTTCAGATCCCACCAGAGGTTTTCTCTGGATTCCAGTCAGGCGACTGTGACGGCCTCTAGAATGATCCAGGACTTCTTCTGAAACCAGGCCTTGGTGGACTCTGAGGTCTGCTTGGGATCGTTGTCCTTTTTGGAACATCCAATGAGGGCTGAGCTTCATCTTCTTCACAGATGGAGACGTTTTCTTCTAGGATTTCCTGATCCTTGATGGAATCCATCTGACCCTCTACAGGCTGCAGGTTTCCAGTGGTCCAGGAAGCAAAGCAGCGCCAGAGCCTCACTGATCCACCGCCATGCTTCACTGTAGGTAGGCTGTTCTTTTCAGCATCAGCTTCATTCTTCCTCATCCAGACATACCGCTGATCCAGAGGCCCCAAAAGTTCCAGTTTGGTTTCATGGCTCCACAGAACAGCATCCAGAACTTCTGGGTCTGATCTAGATGGTTCTGAGCTACTGGAGCCCACTTTTCTGGAGCTTCTGGGTCAGCAGTGGTGAAGGTCTTGGGGTTGGGGCAACGTTCTGATGTCCGTCCATCTGGCCCACAGCCGGCGCTGATGGAAAACTCTGAGCTAACGGCTAACTTTGTTTCAACCTTAGAGGCTAAACATGACTAAAGTTACAGACATGATGGAGACAAAGACGCTTTTAAATCCGACACGGGGGTGTATGTGGGACGTTGGGTAACCTGGTGGATGTATTGATGTGTCCCTTCTCTGGTGCCGGGAGCCATAGTTTTCTCAGCTGTGTGAGACAGTTGTAGTTTGGTGACGATTCTCTCTATTCACTGGAACCAGTTTCTGCTATGAGTCAGTCAGAAAAGAAACTTCAGCAACACCTCTGGACTCATCATCATCATCATCATCATCAGGTGTCACTGAGGACGTCGACCAATCAACAGAGCTGCAGAGGTGATGTTTGTGGAACAGGAGCCTGCTGTCAGCTCTGAACTCTGTAATTAGACGAGCTGATTAGTGAGCTGCAGTCGTTACAGATGCTGGTTGTTGGTGGATACCTGTTGTTATGGTTACGTCTCCCTCTGTAACTCTCTGTCACCCACACAGACCGGTACATTCATCAGGCTAACCCCAGTGCAGCTAACTTGAACCAGTTTAGCTGCAGGCAAACCACTTCAAACCACCAGTTTGCTTCTGACTGGACCAGTCAGCTGGTTTCAGGTTCACACGTTTTATTCATTCATTCATTTATCAATAAAGCAAAAGTCATCTTTCAGATTTCAGGTTTCCATCAGTGGTTATTTTACATATATGATGTCATTTTTGAGGCTCAGTCATTGGTCAAATGCTTCCTTTTACATAAAGCTTCATAGAAATGATAAAAGTCGTTCATGCCGTATTTTTACCAGTAATAACTTCACCATCGCTAAGACTCTTTTCTGATTGGCCCAGATCTACAGGCTCACTCAGCACAGGTTTCAATACTCAGTGACATCATTAAATAAGCTGTGATGATGTCACAGATGGCTCCACAGTTCACCATCTTCATCCTCTCTGTGGATGGCCTGACGCCTGATGCAACATGAGAATGTTAGCATGCTAACCAGCTAGCACTGGCCAGTCCTGTCTTGTAATACCACTAAAGCATATACATGCTAAACATCAGTATGTTGTTATTGTGAAGATATTAGCGGGTTGACATTTGTGTTTAGCTTAAAGCTACATTGTTTTTAGCCTCACAGAGCTGCTGGTCTGTCGAACCTCATAGTTATTATTGTACCTCATCTTAATCATGTGCTTTAAGTTTCCTAAACATTATAATAACTAGAATATTTGTGTCCAAGGACACAGACTGGACTACTGGACTTTGTGCTGATGTGGAAATAATTACAGTATATACTGTATATATCATATATATAATCCCTCCTGCAGATCAGACACCTAAACATTTTATTTTTATTTTAGAGGTCGTATGAAGAGGAAATCGTCCACAGTGATAATTCATATTTTGGTAAACTGATCCTTTAACTGAGGATCATCCAGGCTGAACTCTCCGAGCCGGTTGGCTACTAAAAGCAGAGAAGGTGACCTATTTAAAAGGTTAGTTTCTTCGCCCCGTAGCTGGATTAGGAAAACAAAGCATGAGCACTATATTTATCCTTTTCCTTATCTAATGCTGCAGCCTCATCATGATAAGAACTATGTGCATCTCCCCGCCCCTGGATTAATGCGCTGTCCTCAGTCTGCAGCCATGAATAATAACTCACCATCATCTCTGTGTGACTGGCCACTGGCTACGTACTGGATACGGACATTAGGATGTGTTCACAGGAAACTGTAGAATATTTGGCCTCTTACAGGACATACATGATCTATGTGTGGAGAAAAGCTCTGAAATGAGAATCCAGCTTTGTGTCCTACAAATTATGTTCATATTTAATTCATATGCAATAATACATTCTGGTAACTCCAGTATAATGAACCAATTTGTGATGAAGGTGAGATAAAATCATGTTATTCAGCCATGCTAGTATCTCTGTGAAGCTAAAAACAGTGGCGCTGTAAGCTAAATGCTAAGGCCAACCTGTTAATAACAACATATTGATGTGTGGCAGGTATAATATTTACAATGTTAAGTTAGCATTTAGTGATATTACAAGGCAGAACTTGCCAGTTCTAGCTGGTTAGCATGCTAACTCCACTGTGTCAGCTCTGTGAGACTTAATATAACAGAGCTTCAAGCTAACGTCAACCAGCTAATGTGTTTGCAGTGATAATGCTAACATACTGTTAGCTGGTATAATGTTTCCCATGTTCAACATCTTATTTTATAATTATAGTGGCATTACAAGACAGAATGAGCTGGTGCTAGCTGGTTAGCATGCTAACTTCATTAGGTATCTCTGCAACACAAAACACAAGACTTTTGAACGTTTTATACTAAAATTATAACCATATCTTACAAATTACATCTTTAGAGTTTGTCTTTCTCAGTGCATAAAGATACAAGAACTGACAGCGATGCTAACAGCTAGCACCTCTTTGACTTAAATGCTAAAGGCAGCCTGCTAATGTGAAACAATATGACCTTACATAAAAACAGCTGCTTTTAGAGTAGAGTTTGGTTTTATATTATGTCGTTACACAGTAGAGGCAGACGACACTCTTATTTATCATACATAAGAAGCCGACCTTTGACCTTTGATCGACGCCCTTTAAGATGACGTTTTCAAAAATAAGTAAATATAAAACCAGAGGGTGTGTATGTGTGTGTGTCTGTGTGAAAGACGGCGTCCATCTCCATCCAGCAGGACGAGGGAACATCCGGACAAACAGCAGAGTGTGGCCCCGGGGCCCGACCCTCCATCCACAGAGGACGAGAGTACCGGACACAAAGAGGGCAAAAGGAGTGGAGTGAACGGGTGTCGTCATGTGGAAGCAGCTCTTTGTGTTCAGACTGAAATGGGTTTGTGTGCAGCGAGCAGCTGAGTGCACACAATCTGATGTTATATAAGACTATAGAAGAAGAAATATGTTTATATTAAAGCAGCAGAAATGAAATGAAACTGGAAAATGATCAGATCATGAATGAGTTCATTTATGGAGGGTCCGACTTGCCCGTAATCTGGGGGCAAACTAAGGGGCAAGACGTTGTGAAGCAAATACATATAATACCCCTCAGAGCAGCGCTGTCACATTTTGTCTGAAGGCGATGACATCAGCCAATAGATGGAGCCCAAAATATAAATTAATATCTTAACAAAAATATATATAAAGTAACCTGAACATTTAAACATACCAATAAATCAATGATATACTTTTGACCTTAACATTTTCACACATTAAATAATGTGAGTATGGAAGGATGAAATAACTGTAATGAGCATGTGCAGAGTGGATCAGCTGATTGGTACAGCTGACCCTGGTGTCCCCTAATGTTAACCCAGAATATTTACTGCATTGTGTGTACTTTTACTTTGATTACACAGTGTAAGGGTTTGAATGCAGTACTTTACTTTCTCTCTTGTTTGTCTCTTCTTAAAATAAGATGAAGTATTATTGGAGCTGATGCTAAAGCGCGCACTTTGTCGCCATCAACCCTGTGCGCGTGCCCGCCTCCAGAGAGAGAGAGAGAGAGAGGGGGGGGGGGGTGACAGCTTGTCTCACTTTTTCAGGCAGCTAAACGGTCTGAACATGACTTTTGACGTCAGGAGTAATCATCGGAGCCTCCTCTCTCATCCGGGTCTTCTTCTTCTCTCATTTTTACCTCATCCTCAGCAGCGGCGGCTTAATGTCACGAGAGAATAAAGGATCCATCCAGCTCCATCTGCTGCGCGTCATTTCGGACAGGATGGTTTCTGCGCCGCAGCTCAACAAGTTCTCCCGTTAGTGCGGATGGCTGCGGGATGGAGATCGCCTTGGTGAGCTTTGAGAACGGCGGCGCTAAAGGCAGCGGTGGCGGCAGCAATGCCGAGGAGAGCTGCCGGAACGCGCTGGATGTCCCTCAGTTCGTTCAGACTGGACTGGGAGAGGGTAAGGAGCTGAACACCCGGGGAAGTCCTCCTCCTCATCCTCCTCATCCTCATCATCATCACAGCTCCTGGAGAATCAACGACATGAACAACACTTTCGGCTGCAGCGAGAACGCCATGGATGCGCTTTTACGCGCGGATCACAGCCCCCATCTGTTCGACGAGGACCTGCTGGACATGGACTTGGACACGGACAGCAACGAGAGGGTCCTCATCAACATAGCCGGGCTCAGGTACGAGACCCAGCTGGGCACCCTCAACCAGTTCCCTGATACTTTACTGGGAGACCCCGCAAAGAGGATAAAATACTTCGACCCGCTCCGGAACGAGTACTTCTTCGACCGCAACA
This sequence comes from Chaunax sp. Z400, assembly GCA_037577475.1. Taxonomy (NCBI): domain Eukaryota; kingdom Metazoa; phylum Chordata; class Actinopteri; order Lophiiformes; family Chaunacidae; genus Chaunax; species Chaunax sp. Z400. Next base: position 21,699,375 of record CM075204.1, on the reverse strand, counting down.
GACCGAGCTTTGACGGGATTCTGTATTTTTATCAGTCCGGAGGGAAGATCCGGAGACCCGTGAACGTCTCAATTGACGTGTTCGCGGATGAGATCCGGTTTTACCAGCTGGGGGAGGAGGCCATGGAGAGGTTCCGAGAGGATGAGGGTTTTATTAAGGAGGAGGAAAAGCCGCTGCCGCAGAACGAGTTCCAGAAGCAGGTCTGGCTCATCTTTGAGTATCCGGAGAGTTCGAGTCCCGCGCGGGGCATCGCCATCGTGTCTGTGATCGTCATCACCATATCCATCATCACCTTCTGCCTGGAGACGCTGCCAGAGTTCAGGGATGAGCGGGAGTTGCCGGTCACCAGCCGCCTGGACAACAGCACCGCGCCCCGGCCGTCCCTCACCTTCACCGACCCCTTCTTCATCATCGAGACCACCTGCGTCATCTGGTTCACCTTCGAGCTGTTCGTGCGCTTCTTCGCGTGCCCCAGCAAGTCGGAGTTCTCCAAGACCATCATGAACATCATCGACATCATGTCCATCATGCCTTACTTCATCACGGTGGGCACGGAGCTGGCGGAGCAGCAGGGCCAGGAGCACCAGAACGGACAGCAGGCCATGTCCCTGGCCATCCTCAGGGTCATCCGCCTGGTCCGGGTCTTCCGGATCTTTAAGCTCTCCAGACATTCCAAGGGGCTCCAGATCCTGGGGCAGACTCTCAAAGCCAGCATGCGGGAGCTCGGCCTCCTCATCTTCTTCCTCTTCATCGGAGTCATCCTCTTCTCCAGCGCTGTGTACTTCGCAGAGGCGGACGAGCCGGAGTCTCACTTCTCCAGCATCCCCGACGCCTTCTGGTGGGCTGTCGTCACCATGACAACCGTGGGCTACGGCGACATGAGGCCGGTGACGGTCGGGGGGAAGATCGTGGGCTCTCTGTGCGCCATCGCCGGCGTGCTCACCATCGCGCTGCCGGTGCCGGTCATCGTGTCTAACTTCAACTACTTCTACCACCGGGAGACGGACCAGGACCAGTCCTCCCTGAAGGACGAGCCCAACAGCGGCCGAGCCAGTCCCGAACTGAAACGCAAAGGGAGCAAAAGTTCGGCCAAGTCGCAGGACGTGGAGAACAACGAGGCGAGCGCTTCGGTGGAGAAAGCGAACATGAAGGCGAACAGCAGCGCGGACCTGAAGAGGTCGCTTTACGCGTTCTGCCTGGACACACGGGAAACCGACCTGTAGTCAGCTGGCTGCTGCACCACGCTTTAAAAGTTGGGTAGCTAAATAGTGCGTTCACGTGCTGCTCGGATATTCCACGTTCATGAGCTTTAATGTGGGAACAACATGGCGGCTCCAGAGAAGTGATGGAGAAGTTTGAAGCTTTAGATTACAAAGTAATTTATTCCCAGACTGCTGCACCAGTAAAACCACTAAAATATTGATCTACCTGACTGGTTATCAGGGTCGATGCTGATCAATAACTTTTGTGACCAGAGATCCTCCTTTAGTTTTTGTGTGATCCTGCTGGTGTCCGTAACTAATGAGGTAATGAGGTAATGAGGTTCAGACCATGTGGACAGAAACGGGTCCAAAAATGTCCCGGATCACACAGAGATTACAAAACAGCTGGAGAATCACGTCATCGATGCGAAAAGTTTGATCTGCTCTAAAAACCACCAGAAAAACAAAAGCAGCCATGACAGCTGTGTCAGTCTGGTGTAGCTGATGAGTGTCTGTGTGATCAGACCCCAACACTAGATTACAGATTACAGGAGCACAAAAATTATATTCAATTAATGGATTCATAAAAATTTCGAACAATGTTTTTTGTCCACCATGTTTCTGTCTCTACGTAAAAGTTGGTCGTAGAACAATTCTTTTTCTGTTCTGACTTGAGGAGACGTTTACGTGAATTTTCCCCATTGGAGACTAATTTTTCCAATATTCTAACTTTTATCTGCGTCCAAAAACTGCCAGAAAAATGAACGCATACCAGTCGTGCTGTACCGCAGGAGAACAATGGTTTTACTGGTGTTTCTGGGGCAGCGTCTCGAAAACCTGCATCTCACACTTAACCAAACATTTCTGCTGCCATGTCTCTGCATTTATGACATCAAAGTCGTCACATTTCAGTTGACTTTTCCCACTCCTAGTTTTTCCAATTATTCCGACACCACATGAATGCACTATAAACTCCCATTCATGGGCTCATTAGTGTTTGCACATAGCAGCCAGAGCATGAACACATTCCAGTCCTGAAAAGTTAAAGCGACGACGGGTTTTATTTTATAAAAACAACATTTTAATCCCCCTCATCTGGTGAGCACAACCACATCGACCCTTTAACGTAGGAACACCTACGAAATGAAAGCGGTGGAAAACTGAAGGCGTAATCAGGACAAGCAGGACTTGGAATAATTACTGAGGATTAACAGAAGCGACTCTTGTACATAAAGCAGGAGGCCGTCCTCACTCAGAACAACTAAAGCCAAATTTTATTTTTCGTACCCGCCCTTCGTTTAGTCGTTATGTTTACGCTGAGAAGCTGCAGCTAACATGTTCATAGGCCTATTGGTGATGATCATGGTGTTATTGTAGAGATATATTTTTGACATACAGACACTCAGGTTCTGTCAAACTTTTTCTAATGAGAGTCGATTCACCCCCAGAGGACCTGAGGAGAAGATTTTTAGATGTTGAACAACAGCCTTTGTGATTAAACTGAAGAACATTTTTCGTTTTTTTTAAAAGTGGACATTTATGGAAGGATCTAACCTTAGGGAAAGAAAAGAGGACAGCGCAGAGACCAGCAACGCAGACATCAGGTTAGTGTCAACACACTTTGTTTGGATTTAAAATCTGTTTTTTATTTATGTATACAGTTTTGTCACCAAAGTTCCTCCATACATACAAATAGTTCTGAAAGCACGGCTCCTCAAGTACATTAGTGAGAAAACTGTGTCCACTTGCCATATTTGACAACTGATACAGAAATGCTGGAAGTAGCAGGAACGGTTTTCACAGGACACTTAAAGGAACAGTTCACCCCAAATATGAGAATTCAGTTTCAGTTTCACTGTAGCCTCTAAGCTAAAAGCGTTAGCGTGTGGGCTAGTAGATAATGACTGAATTTTCATTTTTGGGTGAACTGTTCATTTAAGAGGGAGTAGCCAGACAGTTGTGTTGTTTTAGCTTACATGCTAATAGCTGAGAATGGACAAAAAGTTCATTTTTAACAGCACACAACCAAAAACAGGTTTCAGTTATTGGTGTAAAAATTTTCTGCTTTGGAAATTAGTGTTGTGTTCATCCAATCAGGTAAAGACATTTATGTTGAAAGAATGGAAGCTAACACAACACAACTCTCTAGTCTCCATCTTCTTCAGGTGTTTTTAAACTAGTCTCCTTCTTCTTCAGGTGTTTTTAAACTAGTCTCCTTCTTCTTCAGGTGTTTTTAAACTAGTCTCCTTCTTCTTCAGGTGTTTTTAAACTAGTCTCCTTCTTCTTCAGGTGTTTTAAACTAGTCTATTACTCCATGCAGACATTGTTTTCTTCAGGCTGAGAATTTATTTATGAGAGATTTTTTATTTCAGTTTCCAGCTTCTTGACTTTATTCTGCTGAGTCGTCTCAGATCTCTTCAGGTTCTGCTGTCATGTGATCAGGTCTCTTTGCCGCCTCAATCCGGTTACGTTACATAACGTTTCCTGTTCTCTACTGGCTGCAGAACGAGCTTCTTCATCACCATGAAGAGCAGCGGCGTTTAGCTTCGCCTCTGTTGTGTTGAGCTCGTGTCAGTGAGCAGAGAGCTGCGAGACAAACATGTGTCCTGCAGATGGCCTCACCTCCTCTGTGCAGCATCTGGAGCCAGTGGACCAGAAGCTAATGTTAGCCTGCATCTTTTATTACTCTCATCTGGTTTAACTCGCTAATTAAAGCCTCCATCACATCTACTCTCTCTTTGTGTTGCTGCTGAAGCTCCTGGTTTCTAAAAACCACTCAGTGAGGAGAGGAAGTTCTGATTTCTATAATTCCTTTTTTATATACTTTATGTTCTAGATTTCATCCTGATTAGAATCTGAAGGATGTTAATAGTGGTTCATAGGCAACAAGCTGTGTCTGTCAGTGAAAACTGTACCGCTACTAGTAGTAGAAGTACAATCAATCAAAGGTGATGATGCACACATTGAAAGAGAGACTAAGTCAAAATGGCCAACATTATAGCTAACATAGATGGTCCAGTTTCCTGTTGAGGGCCTGAAACAGACCAATCAGAGCAGAGCAGTAATCTGATTGGAGGTTGAATCAGCCAATCAGCATCAGCTGTGTGTAACTGTATCTGGTCCTGAAAATGCCGACTCATTGAGGTAGACAGAGAGAAAGCCCCTAAAGCAGCACTGGAACCAGAGCCTGATCCAAACCCTGTAGGTGGTCTTGTTAAAATGAGACACCGTCAGCATCCTAAGAAGCTGCTGAACATGTAGATCCATCATTTGTATGGATCAAGTTCAAAATGTCAACATGACAGCAGAGAGAAAACTGCTACTGTCTGCTTTCCTCCACTGTTTTCAGCTCAAAGTTCAAATGGGAGCTGATGAGGCAGTTGGTTGGACTTCCTGTTGCTCGGGGCCTCCCTGAGCCAGAAGTGTTTGTCTGTTAGCTTCCAAATTAGCATCACTAGAAGCAGCACAAATTTTACTACGTTTTCATGTCAACATTATGGATGTGGAGTAAAAACTGAGGGAGTGAGAACAATTTAAAGAGAAGATTTTAGACCATTTTACAGCTGACCTCCACTCTAACGATGATGTCACCACTGTAAGGATGATGTCACCACTGTAACAATGATGTCACCACTGTAACGATGATGTCACCACTCTAATGATGATGTCACCACTCTAATGATGATGTCACCACTCTAATGATGTCACCACTCTAATGATGATGTCACCACTCTTAACTGTCAACATTCCTGTAAAACACATCCATTATAAAATCTGAAACCAGCCAAAATGACCCCAAACCTAAACTGGGATTTCATGAAAACCAGTCTACATATCAAAACATCCATTTAGTCCAGTAAAGTCCAGAGTCTGGAGACCAGTTTAAACTATTAATCATGTTTCTATGTTCAGGTATTGATCACCGTTCCCTGAGATCAGCACCTTAATGGGTGTCCACATACTTCTGGTCATGTGGTCCATCCCCACCTTTCCCCTGCTGTTACCAAGCTGCTCTAAAAAACTCATTATCTGCTGGAAGCATCCATTAGACAGACGTGACTGTTAACGAGCTCTGGGACGTTGTCCAATAGAGGCTCTGTAATCTGGTGAACTGGATCTGCAGGTCCCAATTAGGGGAAGCCGTTTGCTGCTAAGGAGGAGGTTCATCCACAGAAACATGAACACCGTCTGGAAAACAGACGAGAGGCTGGAAGTCATCCAGGATTCTAGTCAGGGTTCAGATCTGCTGGTTACTCACTTCAGTTACCAGTAACTAAAAATACTCTGTTACAAGTCCAACATTCAGTAAAGTAAAAGTACTCATTAGCAATGGTTTACTGAAGCATAAGTACTAATACCTCTATGAAAATACTTTGATACAAGTAAAAGTCCTGCATTGAGAATGACGGAGACAAACTGAGACCAGTAAGACCACAGTTAGCTAACGTTAGCTCCTGTTAGCTGCCAGGAACCAAACCAGCAATAAACCAGGTCTCTGTCAGATGCTACGTTCGCTTCAGCTAGGGACATTTTTGGCAAATCTTTTAACATTTAATCATCTGTTTTCACTTCCTAACATTGATATTTTTATCAGTGATGCTAATGATTGTTAAAATACGACAGTTTTCTGATTTTCTGCTTCTGTTTTTGGGGTTTAGAAGAGTTTAGTCACAAAAACGACTTGATTTTTCAGTGTTTCCATGGTAACTCCTGGTTCTGGCCCAGATGCAGAGAGAAAACGGCCTCATTCATGGACTCTGAACCAGTATATTTAACCAACATCTTTACCAAAAGTACCAATATCTCATGTATTGTGTATTTACTGTGTGTTATTACGTGCCATAGCTCCTTTAGCTGGCGTATGACTGATTGTTTGCTCCTTTCCATTTGCAACAATCCAATTCGTCGTCTGTCCTTGAACGCCTCATGTTGGCTTGGCATCAGATTTTTAAACCTCAAAACGTTGGAGGAGATTTAACAAGTTTTTTTCCTGCTGGTAACAGCAGCTGTCAGATTGATGGACGTCTCATTTCAGCAGAGAGAGACGGTGAAAACTAATCCAAACCGCTCCTAATCTCAGCCCCACCATTCATATAAATACACATAGAAGAAGTACAGTATTTATATATGATGCACCATCATGGCTCTATTTTTACCCTCATAAATACATTTAATCCGGGGCGTCCAACGCTCTGCCTGACAAGGGCGCAACCAGAAGTGTTCCAGAGGAGCTGCAGCTAATAACCAGTCTGTGATTAGTTCCATTGAAATGTGACTGGAGACACATGAGTGATGCTCTGCAGCCGTCAGAGGAAGAGACGTGAGCTGATGAGCGTGAGCCTCTTCCTGCAGCCCTCCTGACTCGACCACAGCGCTGGAAGCAGGAGAGACAATGCAGCAAGGACGTTACATAACGGCCCTGAATGCAGCATCCACCGCTGCTGAAAGGCGGCCGGAAATCAGTGAGAGCAACGATGCTCGTCCTCGTCCAGAGGATTTCATGACATCTGAGGCTTCTGGAAAAACACTTCTAACCTCAAAATGATGGTGATGATGATGAAACAAAATGTTTCTGAAGCTTCAACGTCAAACTGGTTTGGACCGAAAACCTGATGGTTCTGATGATGAGAAACCAGCGCCGAACGGCTCCTGACACTACGAGCCCGTGTTAACTCCCACAGCTCTTCTACATACAGCCTGGTCACTCCCCATTAATTCACCAAAATCAGCTGCAGTTCTCCTAGAGGGCGCTCTAGAAGGAGTCAAATGAATGGAGTGAACGAAGCTAAACGGTTAAAATCATTATTTTCACCTACTTCTAGACAAAAAAGCTGAGATTTTATTTTATTTTTTTGTAAATTTAATATTGATTATGTATCAGACGTGAAATGAAAACACACCAATGTTCTTTAGTTTTTCTTACAAGGAAGGAGATTTTGCCCACAAACTGCTAGCATTCTGCTAATGAATGCTGATTGGTCAGTTAAAGATTTAGACCCGACATTCTTCCTCCAAGTCTCCCAGAGTCTACAAATAAATCTAATGAACATCTAAAGGAAGACCTTCACTTCTGACAGCCTATCTATCTATTATCTATCTATTATCTATCAATCTATCATCTATCTATCTATCTATCTATTATCTATCTATCTATCATCTATCTATTATCTATCTATCATCTATCTATCTATCATCTATCTATCTATCTATCTATCTATCTATCTATTATCTATCTATCTATCATCTATCTATTATCTATCTATCATCTATCTATCTATTATCGCTCTATCTATTATCTATCTATCTATTATCTCTCTATCTATTATCTATCTATCTATTATCTGTCTATCTATTATCTATCTATTATCTATCTATCTATCATCTATCTATCATCTATCTATCTATTATCTCTCTATCTATTATCTATCTATCTATTATCTATCTATCTATTATCTGTCTATCTATTATCTATCTATTATCTATCTATCTATCATCTATCTATCATCTATCTATCTATCATCTATCTATCTATTATCTCTCTATCTATTATCTATCTATTATCTATCTATCTATTATCTCTCTATCTATCATCTATCTATCTATTATCTGTCTATCTATTATCTCTCTATCTATTATCTGTCTATCTATTATCTATCTATTATCTATCTATCTATCTATCATCTATCTATCATCTATCTATCTATTATCTATCTATTATCTATCTATCTATCATCTATCTATCTATTATCTATCTATTATCTATCTATCTATCATCTATCTATCTATTATCTCTCTATCTATCATCTATCTATTATCTATCTATTATCTATCTATCTATCTATATCTATTATCTATCTATTATCTGTCTATCATCTATCTATCATCTATCTATTATCTATCTATTATCTATCTATTATCTGTCTATCATCTATCTATCATCTATCTATTATCTATCTATTATCTATCTTTTATCTGTCTATCATCTATCTATCATCTATCTATTATCTATCTATCTATATCTATTATCTATCTATTATCTATCTATTATCTGTCTATCATCTATCTATCTATTATCTATTATCTATCTATTATCTATCTATCTATTTCACAATTATCTAAATAAAAATATTTCACTCAACAAATGATCTAATAGACTTATCTTGTTTATACTGAGAACATAATGAAAGTTAACAGAAAGGTTTTTCCTCATAAATGTTTCATTTTGGGGCTTCTCCTCCGTAGACCCTCTATTAGCCTTGTGAGCACCTCCTATACAACCCTGAAGTTCTGAGAGGATGATCTCTGTACTGGAATATCTCTGGTGTCACAAAAGTCTCCTAGAAATCTGTTTTAAAAGTGACTTAAATGGATCAGTCTGAGGGTCTGATCCAGACCAAAACAGTCGGCTCAGATAACAGACCTGTTTACATCCCAAAGAACCTTTAACAACAAATAGAATCAATGATTCTTCAAATCTGTGGTGAAAACTCACCTTTAGGTTTCAGTTTTATATTTACAGAAATAATATTAGAATAAAATAAGAGATAAATGTAAAATAAATGTCTAAAATGACATTTAGTCATATTTAGTAGAGGTGTTGTCTGTCTTTACTCTCTCTCTCTCCTCTCTGCTCTTATTGGTCGCTGTGACTTGCATTTTTGCATTTTCTTAAAACTAAAACTACTGAGACTTCGGTCGTTTCAGGAAACCTCTACAGAAAGAATCCTTAATATCAGAGCTCTGATGAATCAATCTCTGCAGCAGACACTTCATCTTCATCACACTTCCCTCTCAGTGAAGACGAGGGTGTGAAGTCGTGGGCTGTGAATGTTCTCATTCATCTCAGATGGTTCAAACACCCAGAGAGAAACATTTTACAAACCTCCGCAGGGCCCATCGTCTCCTTTTAGGTCAAAATGTTACTTTTAAAAAATATCATTTTAAGCAAACGCCTCTTCATTAGTGACAAACACACCTTTATACATGCTAACACTTTTAGCCTATGGCTCCTGAAATAAGGCTGGTTACTGATTTACTTTCCAGCTGCAGCTAATATTAGTACGTCTGCAGTCAGTGAGGCGTCGACAACTTCATGACTTCATCATGCTATTAATTAGCCAGTTGGATAAGTTGTACTCATCGTCTCGTGATAGTAAGGATGAGGAAGAGGAGGGTCTGCAGATTCCAGCAACATTTAAACCACATTTCTACGACGTTTATCACAAAAATATTAATAGAAACATCACGCGAAAACGCTAGCCTGACTGAAAAGGGAGAACCACATGGATCTATTTTAGGATATTTACTTTTTTGTTGCGTGACTTTAACGTAATGATCTTCCATAAAGCTGTTCGTATTGTTCTGTTCATTTATATGCAGATGACACAATTACGTACATCTGTCTTCAATCAGACATATTTTTCAATTAAAAGTATTATTTATAAAAATCCCACACAAAAAAAACAATCCATCAATCCGTGTCCAGCTCTCTTCTCAGCATCCTATTGGTTGCTGTGGGTCACCTGACCCAGTGAGAGTAAGGATGAGGAAGAGGAGAGAAACCACATTTCTACGACGTTTATCACAAACATATTAATTGTTATCTCTTTTTTTGGGCTCTATAGTAAAAACCAGTCCTGGTATTTTTGGTCTGTCACTGTCAGACTTCCCATAATTCCCTCTGATGTAAAAAGCAGCCAGGCCATCCCTGGATTAAGTATTTTGGGTGTGAAAACAGATTTGTATACTGTCAATTTATGCATCTAGATTGGTGTGTGTGTGTGTGTGTGTGTGTGTGTGTGTGTGTGTGTGTGTGTGTGTGTGTGTGTGTGTGTGTGTGTGTGTCTATGTGTGTGTGTGTGTGTGCGTCTGTGTGTCTGTGTGTCTGTGTGTGTGTGTGTGTGTGTGCGTGTGTGTGTGTGTGTGTGTGTGTCTGTGTGTCTATGTGTGTGTGTGTCTGTGTGTCTGTGTGTCTGTGTGTCTGTGTGTCTGTGTGTGTGTGTGTGTGTGTGTGTGTGTGTGTGTGTGTGTGTCTGTGTGTCTGTGTGTGTGTGCGTCTGTGTGTCTGTGTGTCTGTGTGTGTGTGTGTGTGTGTGTGTGTGTGTGTGTGTGTGTGTGTCTGTGTGTGTGTGTGTGTGTGTGTGTGTCTGTGTGTCTATGTGTGTGTGTGTGTGCGCGTCTGTGTGTCTGTGTGTCTGTGTGTCTGTGTGTGTGTGTGTGTGTGTGTCTGTGTGTCTGTGTGTGTGTGTGTGTGTGTGTGTGTGTGCGTCTGTGTGTCTGTGTGTGTGTGTGTGTGTGTGTGTGTGTGTGTGTGTGTGTGTGTGTGTGTGTGTGTGTGCGTCTGTGTGTCTGTGTGTGTGTGTGTGTGTGTGTGTATGTGTGTGTGTGTGTGTGTGTGTGTCTGTGTGTGTGTGTCTGTGTGTGTGTGTGTGTGTGTGTGTGTGTCTGTGTGTGTGTGTGTGTGTGTGTGTGTGTGTGTCTGTGTGTGTGTGTGTGTGTGTGTGTGTGTGTGTGTGTGTGTGTGTGTGCGTCTGTGTGTCTGTGTGTGTGTGTGTGTGTGTGTGTGTGTGTGTGTGTGTGTGTCTGTGTGTGTGTGTGTGTGTGTGTGTGTGTGTGTCTGTGTGTGTGTGTGTGTGTGTGTGTGTGTGTGTGTGTGTGTGTGTGTGTGTGTGTGTGCAGATCCTTTAGTCATATTTGTGTAATGGTTGTAAAAACACTTTGGTTGGAGTTAAGTGGTGCAGTGTCCTGAGTGACGTTGGGACCGTCCCGCTGGGATTTACAGCGTCTCTTATTAAGTGCATAATACTGAGCGCGCTCCATGATCCGCCGGCCATCTTCACAGCCAGAGGTTAGGGAGGGTCGCTGCTGAAAAACAGATCCAACCTTCTTTTCGGGCTCCACCAACACCACTTTAAATCCAGGACTCATATTATCATAAGAAGGCTTACAGTCAATAATTTAAATCTTGTTTTTATGGCCCTCGGATACATTATTGTTAGTGAAAATCCAATATTGAAAAATATTGTTACTCCTCATACCCTATAATAAGTCCCTATAATTTAAATCTAATTTTAATCTAATGTTTGTCTTCAATACATCCCAGTTTGTTTTAGCATCAAAACAGATTTTCAAAATGAAGACATTAAATAGAGATAACTCTGTACGGAGTCCGAAAGGTGACAAATGGTGTCATTTTTATGTTAATATTTTATTATTTAATGAGGTAGGACAAAACAAGAAGACAGGATGTGATACTTTGGGATGCCGGATTAGAACAACATTCACTGAGTACATACAAAACACTAATGTCACATATGTATACAGTAAATGTAAATATGTAAATAAAAAGAGTGGATAAAAAAGTTTGACTAACTTTTACAAAAGTCCAACTTTACCACTGGATGGTTGATATAATAAAATGATTTGTTTTTACTTTTATTTATTATCGAAAGTAATGATAAATATTTGTTTAATTTAGACCATTTAACATTTTTATATTCATATATACTTTTAATTATTAGATGCATTGTCAGACATTTGTCACTACGATGACTCTGTACTCCTGCTTATTATTATTATTATTATTATTATTATTATTATTAATTATATTAATATTATTATTGTTGTTGTTGTTGTTGCAATAAATATGTGAGGTTTAAGATAGGACGAAGATTTTGACACTCATTAAGATGAAATGTTGTGACTCAGACATTTAATTTTCTTTATTCTGGTGTTTGTTTATGCAGCAATTTCTGTATTTAACGCTTTAATTTATTCTTTAATTTTAATTTATTCATGTAAATTGTATATTTCAGTTTGTTAAAATAGATGTCCTCTGCTGCTTTTGTCTAAATATTCAGGGGTCCTGTCCCCAAAATCTGCATCTATGGTTGACTGCAAATTCAAGTTGTAGTCATGGTAACCATGAAATAAATCTAAATGAGTCCTGTTTCTAATCTGACAGCAGGAAAAATATCAAAATAAAAACAGCCTCCAGGTTAGCGTGATGTTTCACAGGCCAGCAGTGAATCATCAGCTCCTCTCTGCATATATTCCAGACAGAGCAGCAAACATACACAAGATTTAATCTGCTTTGCATCGCTCAACACACGACACATTCACGCTTAAAATAGTCCGGTGGGGAATAAACCTGCTGAAGCGAGAGAGAGCATCCAAATGTCACTGTTTTCTTCTTCATGTGACGACAGAGGTCAGCGAGTGTGGAGGACAGAAAACTCAAAAAGGGTAGAAATTCAAAAATACAATGATTTACAGAAGAAGAACCTCCAACATAGAACAAGTCTGGAGACGTAGTACAGCACCACCTAGTGGACGACCATGAGACGTATCTGAGGACGTGGAGGCAGAGGGTCCATCAGCCAAAGACCACGTACCCCTTTATTGATTATATAGAGGTCGTATAAAAAGGGCCCAAAATGTTACTACTGTCCCTGGTCTCCCCTATTTATAATGCAAAGTAAAAATATCAACATAAAATGGAAGTACATAAGTAGTTGAGTAAATGTACTCAGTTACATTCCATCAAACGTCTCCTTCCTGTGACCTCGCTCCTCACTGCAGAGGGTTTTTCTGAATGGTTTAATCATTGATTATCCTGCTACGTCTCAGACAGTAATCACAGCGGGGGGGGGGGGGCATCCTCTCTGACCCGATGATGTCATATCCACTGAACTATGATGTCATACCAACTGACAAACAGAATATGTTGTATGAAATCTGAATCTTGTATCTCTGAACCATAAAAAATCTGCTTGTTTCCTGTTTAACAGCAAATTTAAGACGTCCCTTCTTTGTTCTACAAGTCTGTCTTCTATTTTTTATTTTTTATTAAAAAGTTTTATCGAGACAAACAGAACCTTGAAACCTTGAGTTTTGGTTCAAATCCAGATGTGGAGCACCAGGATCTTTGATGGTGGTTTGGTGCTGTGTCAGATGGTGAGGAGGAGCTGAGGCTGAAGCCAAAGATCTGGATCTACCAGTGGATCTATGTCCGACCCTCACCTCTGGTCATGAGCTCACCTAAACTGGGAACCTTCGGGATCCTCCAGGAGGAACTGGAAAGTGATGCTGATGTAGCATCAGGGAATAATGCTGCGTTCATGACCCCTCGGAAATCAGGAAAATAAAAGCTCTGACTCAGATAAAGTGATTTGACCTCAGGGTTGGATTTTTGGGTCAGACTCGATTTACCCAAGGTGATGTCATCATCATGGCGTCCTCCGCTGTGACTAGTCACAGTAATATTACAAACACTGTTTAATTGATTTTAACGAGTCGTTTCCTGGTGGATGTGACATGTTTACATTATCAATATATTAGTGACATCTGTAATAACTAACATTAGCCCATCAGTCTACTCCAGCTTAATTGATGTGAACATGATTGGCTATTGATCTGGCCAATCATCATGTCAGCCATATTGTTTTCAGAGTTGATCATGTGAACGGTCGTTTTTCAGGGGATGGAAATTCCTAGAATGAGAATACTGAGTTTACCGTCGTCTTGAATGCAGCATTAGCATCAAGGTGATTTAGGGAGTTTTACTTGTTGCTTTTAGCTACTGATCTCAGTTAGCTGTGGAGCTAGCGCTCATATATTAGCTGACTCATTCCCAGGAAGCCAAACCTGACAAGAATGAGATTAAACACGTGATGTGTTTAACTCTCAGGCTCTGATACGAGTGTTTACCTGCTACCTGAAAGTTTCCTGCTTCTTCCTGAGACGGGAAGCGCTAAGCTAATTCTTTTAGCTTACAGGCTACAGTGAACATTTGAAACTAAAACAGGGTGTGAATCACATCAGTTTGGGATCTTCTGGAGATTTGGATTACAAACTGAATTGAGTCATTTTATATTCGTGTTTAAGAATAAATCCACATGGTCTTGAGATTAAACCTAATTTTGTTTGTGTTGCATCATAAACTCAACGGGCTACAACGACCCTTCGGCAGACGTGGCGGCTGTCGGTGGCCACACTGACAGTCGTGGCCTCTTCAGAGGGCGTCTGACGGGTGAAAGTGAAGAGGAGTTCTCCTGCCTGCTGGATTTGGCTGCTGCATATGCTGTGCTGGATTACACTGATCCAACTTAATGCCTTAGACCATGCAATCATTCATAACTACAGGAGCTGCAGCCGCGGATGCTCCCTGCACCATCTGCCGCTGTGGGGAGGATTAACTTCGAGGAAGATGCTGAACGGTGGGGGTGGGAGCCACATAGAGACCCTGAGCTGGAGACCACCCAGAAACCACCACCATCAGGAGGAAGCACTTTTACATTCTGTTGTAGCAGCAGCTTCAGAGGAGGGATCTGTTCACAGATCTGGGATCAGCTGGGATCACTTTACTCTGAAAGCTGCACTAAAATAAACTGATGAATATCAGCTAAAAGGATCATTAATAACAACCAGCAGAGGGCAGTAATACATCATAGTAGCATCTAGTCTGTTTTATCCAGAGAAGAAGAAGAAACAGCTCCATCAGCTGTTGTTATGATGTTGTTGTCACTACCACAGGGATTAAATACTGTAGTATTTACTGTAAATAGTACACAGTTCATGTACTGTTGGTTTCATCCTCAGGTTTCAGACACACTAAAAATCTCACAGACTTTTAGCTACTAATTAGCATGTTGCTAAGGAAGTTCAGATGGAGGCAGTGGCTGGCTGTGTGTTGAGGCTAACGCTAGTAAAAATGAAAAGCTAACATCATCAAGACACTGAAAAAAACCCAGTTATCTCCAACAACAACTTAACCAACCAGCTAATTAATTACAGTTTTTATTGTTTTGCCATTTTCGTTGTTTTACTGTTCTTTAGTTAAAAATTAATTACATGATGATGTCATGAAGTTGTTGACGCCTCACTTAAAGTTTTTTATGCAGGATTACGCCGTATGGAGTCATTTTATATTTGAATTTAACCTGAATTTCCATTTGAACTGTTGTTGAATTTCTGATGAGTGAAAGTAACTGATATCAGAAACCATCGAGTTTTTAACTGTTGGTGTCATCATGGCTGAAATCAATACATCTAACAAGAAACCGATTCATTTGTCCACCTCTAATGTTTTGTTTCTGCTGCCGTCTTGTGGCCAAAACATCGGTTATTACTTTGTAAATCTCATTAAATGAATGCTGTGCAGCGTGAAGGGACCCGACTGTCCTTCTAAACAGTCATTATTATGACCCCTGACCTCTGAAAGGAGACCAGCTCTAAAACCATGTCCTCTCTTTGTCCCCGCAGAGTTGAAGCCCCGCCCTCCGACCATCAGGAGAGTCGATCCGCCGGCAGGAATCCCCTCAACAGGACGCTCACTAAAGAACTGCTGCATCAAAAATCAGCATCCGACACCATTTTTGGAATCTGTGCCTTCAACCAAAGTTCACCAGAAGCTTTTTTATTGTTTGTCCTTCCAGGATAAATCTGCCTGATGTAGGAGGGGCTGGGATCCTGCTGCTGTCTCTGTGGAGGAAGAGAAAACTGTCAAACGTAACCAGGACATGATCACTGATCATTTTACTGTCCTATCGTATTTTTTTTTCTACAAATTGTGTCAGTGATTTGCTTCATTTCAGAAGAAATCCCTCGCTGTGCAATATCAGTCCATATTTATGTGAAGTTTTTGGTTTATTTTTGTAATGATGTTTTCCTAATTTCTATTTTTCTAAAAGACAGATGAGGGGGAAAAAAATTCATCTGAACAAGGAGAAGAGGATGTTTGGTTGTTGCTGGAGTTTCCTCAGCTGCATCTCCTCCTGCTCAGACCAGGGCCAAAGCCATAGCCTAGCTCAGACAACAACGCACCAGACACTAGTGTCCCTAACAGCAAGATGCATTCAGGGTCTCACAGTCTGGGGCCGACAACAAGCTCCTCTCCTTGGCTCGTCTTAGCTGTTGGATTTTTTGAGTGACGTTTCTATTGGATGTTCAGGGACTTGAATCTGAAGTATTTAGTATTATCTACCTTTGTGTGGCCTGTTCTTCTTGCTGTTATTTTGTACTTCCTCCTACATATCAATCAAGCAACTAAGTGGCATGAATATTTGTACTTTGAGAAAAATGAGTGAGTGAGTTCAAGAGAATGGGAGACAAAAATACTGTAAGTTCTCAAATAAAAGTTGAATAATGGCCTGGTCTCATATAACAGCCTGGTCTAACATGAAGGAAGGAAAAAATCTGACTAGAATAACATTCACTAATAACACTCGATCTCTTCTTCTAGGTTTTGCTCCCACTCAGTATTTCCCTGCTCAAGATGTGTGAAGAGTTTTTAAAGTAACCAGGATATTTTTATTCAGTAGGATGAATGTTATTCTACAGCCTGATATAACACTCATATTTGTAGCCCAGCGGAACACAGAGAACAATTCTGATTTTAAGCCAGTGAAGGGCGAAAAATAAGAAGTAAACAAAGGGACATTTTGAAATTTGGTGACGTCACACAGAAGTATGTCTTCCTCAAGGGCTTCCCCAGATTTCCAGGCCACGCAAGGCCCCGTGTGCATGAGCATCAGTTTAAAGTCTGCAAGAACACGAAGAGAAAGCAGGGACGACATAAAATAAGAGATAGTGAGGAAAAGGCATCGAGTATCTGAAACAAAGGAAAGGAAAGTAAAACTGGTAAAAACTGGAGAGCAGAAGGATCGATGGAGCTACTGAAATCTAAATCTGGACACACGGCTGGTTTAAGAGACAGGAAGCTGCAGGGAAATGGTGATCAGGTAGGAAATCCCAAACAAATCTACCCACAGAATTCATTTCATTAGACATGTTTTTGTTTGAATTATGTTTTGAAACTTCACCAAATAATAAAATGGTATTTATTAATTGATATTCTGCATTTTGGGTGGAATGCATTTTGTACGCCTAGACTGTTAGATGAGTGGGAGTCGACCTTTAAAGAAAGTTATTAAAAAACTACTGGATCCACCCCTTTAACCCAGATCTACATCAAAATTCAATGGGTTCTTCCTTTTTATATACCAGACAGTTCCAATCCTGCTAGTTAGATGTTGTGAACCTGATTAATCCAACAAATCAAAACTCTAAGACACATTAGTCGAAATATTTTTCTGCCGAAAGAGATTAAGATAAGGATTTTGCTAGTTGCCCTGCTAATACATTAGCTTATATGTTGCTTGTAGCAGTTAGCAATTTGTTAGCTAATGCTGGGTCACCCTTATCTTTTGTTGCATTCAAGTCGTATGGGAATTACTGTAAGTTTCTGAGCAGGAAATACCTTTTTTCTGAAGGTTAAGAAAGTTTTTCTTTTCTTCCTGTTTTCCGGTGTTAGCTCGTGGTAGCTGCAGGCTAATCACGCTATTCCAGACATGATTAATTTGACAAATCACAGCTGTCAGAAAACATCAGTAGGAATCTTTTTGTGCTTTGTGTGAAAGAGACCATTTATTTAAAAAGAGGAGGATTTATTCAGAAATAATTCCCTCTTGGCCACTATTTGAGAATTTACGGTAATTCCTATTTTAGTGTTTCTACAGTTGTGAAATGTGTTCTGTCCCTGAAGCTGCTAACCCTGTACTTTGTAGATGGAGATGTCCAGCCTTATCCCTCCATTAGCGCTCCTCACAAACATAGTCTCCTGTTTTAGCCTCATCATGAACTCGGTTTACAGCATTTTGAGATTTGAGAATTTTGTTTTCAACCAAAACAACTTATAAAAAATGTTGTCTCACGTTCAGTAGATTTATTTATTTAGTTATTCAAGGTGACAAATCACTTTCATTTCACCATTTTCTGATCAATCAACAAGTGAAAAGACTCCTGTGACAAAGTGGAGGGACATCGGCCATATTTCAAGTTATAACAACATATCTGATAAACCATTAGCTACCATTAGACAACAGCTAATTTTAGCTTTCAGTGATTCAATCATATGATAGTACTTCTGTAAATCAATATTGTATTTAACACTAAGCCTGGAAGTATCATGCAATGCTATCAAACAGTAATGTTAGCTATGTGGTTCAGAGTTAACATTAGCTGTTGTCTAATGGTAGATAATGAGTTCTTAAAAAGACTACATTCACATTTTCAACCAATTCCTAGCGAGCAATACTGTTTTATCATGGTACAATATACAATAAGAGTCGTATAAATTAATTAGTAAATATCAAATCACATCTTGTCTTTAATACTAATGGTGTTTTCACACAGAATGCAAAGCAAATGTTAACCTAGCTTAATGGCTACTCATAGCTTTGCGTTGACTTAGCTTGTCATTGCACTGCGCAAAAAATTCACCTCACATTGGGTGTAAACACACCAAACACTATCAAACAATAATGTTAGCGAGGAAGTGGCTGAATGTTAGCTGTTGTCTCATGGTAGCTAACGGGTTAGCAAATAAACCATATTCACATGGCAGCCATTTTCTCGTGGAAGTGAGCTGTGGCTCCGCCTTTACCTTTTAAAGTTTGACATTTTTGATGACAACACAACTCTTTTATGTCTGTGACTGGACTAATGAGGAAACCAGAGGTTCAAACTGGAGTCCATGGAGCAAAAGGTGTTTCGATAAAATCCATATTTTAAAGTATTTTTCAAAGTGACCGTAGAGGTAAATACATGTAACTTTACTGCATGGTTTGGACTGAATACTGCGCTCATCTCCATACGGGACGTCGTGTTCTGGACGTTCTTCTGTTTCCCTTCTCTGTGGAGTCCGTCACGTTCCCGCCTGATTCATCCATCCACCTTTACTGGAACCATTCCCTGAAACAGCTGCCAAACTGGTCTGGAGAAGCCAAAACGTTTCTGTGTGGTTTAAGTGGTTTTAATGTTAAACCTCATCCTGTTCTTGTTACGTTGTGTTTTTAACAGAAACAATCCTGTTTGTTCAATTGTTCATAATATATGCAGAAGAAATAAAGTGAAACAAACTGAGACGTGTCGGCTGGTAACGAGTCAGGATTGCATTGGTTCACAAGTTCAGGGCTGATTTTTGATTTGATCAGACACATCAATGATCTGAATATTTCACTTTTTAAAGAGCTTATACTTTATCGATCTGACCAAAGATTCAATCAATCAAACTTTATTTAAACAATTTGCATGAAATTTAAAGTTCATTACAAGCGACTAATAATAAAAAAAGATGTCAAAATGATTTAGAGGTTAAAACAACAGTAAAAGATGAATAATAAAAGATCACATTAAAGATAGTACACATAATAATAAGTCATGTTTTAATGAGGGCCTTTGCACAAGAACACAGAATAAATAGTAATGATATATTGTGATAAATATAAAAACTCAAACCTTAAAATTTTAAACCATAAAGGTCAAAATGAATCGATGAGCTTTTCTAGAAATAAAAACCTCATAATATTTTAACCTGCTGGTTATGAAAGTGTGAATCAGAGAAAATCTCTTTTTGTTCATTAAATTATAAAATGCTTTTGTGACAGAATGAGTTTTAATGTAAAGACGGACTAGCTGGAATAAATTCTCCAGAAAACATTGAGTGTGTTTGACGTCGTTATCTGAGGCTGGACGATGAGTTCAGCTACAAAAATACCTTCTTTTGTTTGAGCCTCTTTGTTTTCTACACTAACAAAAACTTTAATTTTTACAATTTTATAAAACATAATGTTAACATTTAATAAATAAAATTTAATTCCAGTTCAACTGGAGTAACTTTACCTCAGAGTCCATCTTTAATTGTCAGACAGTATCAATACAACATGATAAAATGTCACATATTAAATTCATTTATCTGAGAATTAACAGATTCAAACAAAAATAATAAGGATCATAATTTGATGTGATGTCCAGTAAAAAACAACAACTATTAATTAATTTCTTTCTCTCCTGGTATAATCAATATTTTTTATGATAATTTGTATGAAATACCAACATGAAAACAATGTGAATGATGTCACAACAGAACCAAATATAATGAAAATAAAGTACATTTGTATGGAAATAATGAGTCTCATTGATATAAATGAGATTTAAAATGTAGGTCATTCTAAACATCAGGTCTGTTCATCACGTGATAAATAATGAATGATTTCAGGGTAACCGTCACGTTTCATCCAGTAGAGGGAGCCACAGGTTTATTTTCTCCTCCAGTCCTTCAGACATGTAGAGGATGAAATAATGGATTGAGCTCAGGCTCAGTGAGGGCTTTGACCCCATGCTCATCGATATCATGTCCCAGATAGTTGAGTTGTCGCTGATGTAGGAGACATTTCTCGTGGCCACGCCTTCATGGTCCTTCAGGAGTTCTGTCATTTCACGCTGAAAGACTTCAGGGTCTATTGAAGTAGTGTCTGTCAAAGGGAGTTCTGAATGTCGTAGGTTCTAGTGGTGTCTGCCAGAAACCACAGGCTGCGTCTCAAAGGGAAAACACCTGGACTCTGGTGAGTTTGGGCAGGATGTCATCTATGCTGGGTCAGACATATCTTTCCCTTTTCACGGCTTTGTTCAACATTTTCAGATCAACACATACTGTTGGCTGGTCTTTGTTTTTCTTAGGTGCAGCGACCGTTGGAGCGCATCACTCTGTCGGCTCTCTGATTGGCTGTCACCAGTCTGCACCCTACGGTCTATCTCCTGTTTCACCGACACGCCTGTGGTGGACACACTGTAGGGAATAGCATCCTCTTTTTGAGTAGAGTAGAGTAGAGTAGAGTAGAATAGAGTAGAATAGAGTAGAGTAGAGTAATGGAGGCTGTAGAGTAGAGTAGAGTAGAGTAGAGTAGAATAGAGTAGAATAGAGTAGAGTAGAGTAGTGGAGGCTGTAGAGTAGAGTAGAATAGAGTAGAGTAGTGGAAGCTGTAGAGTAGAGTAGAATAGAGTAGAGTAGTGGAAGCTGTAGAGTAGAGTAGAGTAGTGGAAGCTGTAGAGTAGAGTAGAGTAGAGTAGTGGAAGCTGTAGAGTAGAGTAGAGTAAAGTAGTGGAGGCTGTAGAGTAGAGTAGAATAGAGTAGAGTAGTGGAAGCTGTAGAGTAGAGTAGAATAGAGTAGAGTAGTGGAAGCTGTAGAGTAGAGTAGAGTAGTGGAAGCTGTAGAGTAGAGTAGAGTAGAGTAGTGGAAGCTGTAGAGTAGAGTAGAGTAGAGTAAAGTAGTGGAGGCTGTAGAGTAGAGTAGAATAGAGTAGAGTAGTGGAAGCTGTAGAGTAGAGTAGAGTAGTGGAAGCTGTAGAGTAGAGTAGAGTAGAGTAGTGGAAGCTGTAGAGTAGAGTAGAATAGAGTAGAGTAGTGGAAGCTGTAGAGTAGAGTAGAGTAGAGTAGTGGAAGCTGTAGAGTAGAGTAGAGTAGAGTAAAGTAGTGGAGGCTGTAGAGTAGAGTAGAGTAAAGTAGTGGAGGCTGTAGAGTAGAGTAGAGTAAAGTAGTGGAGGCTGTAGAGTAGAGTAGAATAGAGTAGAGTAGTGGAAGCTGTAGAGTAGAGTAGAGTAAAGTAGTGGAAGCTGTAGAGTAGAGTAGAGTAGAGTAGAGTAGTGGAAGCTGTAGAGTAGAGTAGAGTAGAATAGAGTAGAGTAGAACAGAGTAGAGTAGAACAGAGTAGTGATGGAGGCTCAGGAGTCACAGGCTCGAGACATCCCAGCATCCTTGTTGATTGGCGACGAGATGTCGGCCATCTTGGATTGTAGCGGGGAATAAAGATTGATGCGGTAAGCTCCTTCTTTTATTCGTTTTATTCATTTTAGTGACTCACCACCATCTCATTTGAATAAAACTCACCGGTGTAGTTGTCACCACAGACACTGGCGGTCAGTAAACGTGTAAAATAAAACTTTAAACCCAGCAGCCCAGGTTCGTTGCTTTTTGTTGTTGTTTGGTGGAAGTCACCGACGGAGGCGCAGCAGGCCCAAACACGGACAAAAACACACCTGCTCTCCGGCCTCCTCTTCCCGGGGGCTTATGTCTACTGGACCACATACGGACCGGCCTTTTCGCTTTATCACATAGTTTGAGAACTTCTCGCATTTGCCCCTGTCGTGGCGTTCTTACGGTGCTGTTAGCCGAATAGCTCACTTGTTCGTGAGCATTAGCTCTAAGCTCTAGCTAACATCCCCATGCATTCATATAGAACCACAGCTAGCTCTCGTTTATGTGTGCTAGTTGGCTAGCATTAGCTCCTGCAACAATTTACAACTAACAAGATAATGGCAGCTAATTTTTATTACTTCTCCCAGTCATGGAACACAAACCAGGATACATTTGTTCTTTTAATGATCCAGTTTGTAGCGTTAACCGTATAATTAACTTAAAATCGACAGATTATCGGTGCTAGCGTACGCGGCTAACGTTAGCTAGCCTTTTGCGACACTACTGCACCTTTTAACATTGACCAGTAAAGCTCACAAAGCAGTCCGCCGGTACAGCATGGTTGTGTTCATGTCTGGACTGAAACACATCGGTTTGTAAGTAGTAATACTCATTTTATACATAAGTACAAGCGTGTAAACGCTCAGTTAGCCGTTGTGCCCTGCTGCTAGCTGGGCTTTGAAACGTCAGACAACTCAAATAAAAGTAATCCTGAGAGTTATGTGAGCTTTAAGTTTTAAACTTGATTTATTTCACGTTGTGATGTTGTGATGTTGTGATACTGTGCAGGGTCTTATAGGGACTAGTGTTCAAGCTACTCCGATAGCCTGTTGCTAGAATTCAGTTACTTTTTCTTTCAGACATCCTAGGATAAATATCTACAACGTCCTTTATGGACGATTTTGCACCAGCAGCATAACTTCTGCTTTAACTATTATGTAAATGATCTTTTAGTGTAGATAGAACTGTTTAGACTTATGGTTTAATCAGTTGTTTCCATTTGAGGTCGACTGATGTGGATTTTCAAAGGAAAAAGCTGATAGATGAATAATTGACTGATATGGACTCTGTTGGAAATTAATAATCTTTGACTTCATTAGAAACCAGTTAAATATTGAACTGAACATCTAAGACTGTGTTCATATCAGCAGCCTCTGTTCTCAGATCAGATCTGGTCCTGTTGATGGTCCATAATCCCAGTGACCTGCATGTATCTCTAATGTGAACACATCTGTCCTCCAATCAGCAGACATGTGATCATTGATAAGCTTTTACACGAATCATCTGATCACCAACAACAACAAAAATCATATTAGTGAGACGACTCATGGTGTTCAGACCCAGACGGACCAGCAGACCAGACTCACCAGCAGATAGTGATCAGCTGGTGTTTGTCGGTGCTGGATGACGACGACATGTAATATGTAAAAAGAATACATGAATTCTGATCTGACTGTTCTCATTCAGGTCATGTGACCACGAACTGGATATGGATCCAATCCAGGACCACATAAGAAAGAGACTCAGATCTGTTTTGAAATAATCAGAATTGAGTCACTTCAGCCTGGTGATGTGAACCTAGCCTGGGTTCAAGTAATAAATACCAAATAAATAAATCTTTCACTGAACACCCAAATCAAACAAATGAATTAATCTGTAAAAATCCGGTAGGGTGTGATTTTAATTTTTTTTAACCTTTCCAGTTGATTGGTGGAGGCTGCAGGGCCACCATCCGCTATCTGAGCCTGTTTCTGCTGATGCCGATAGTTTAACATCGTAGGGGCATTAATCGTTCTACCCTTTGTTCTCCAACTATACAGCAAAGTAGCATATTCACATAGTTTTTTTGTCCAGCTGACCAAAAACCACCACCATCCTGTCATTAGCCTTAAAGACCAAGAAAACAAACACATGTAGCAGCTCTGAGTTGAGAGTTTGCTTTTAAGGGAATGACTTTACTAAACAAGTTGCTTAGTTTGTGTTGATAGATGAAGAATCTACGATGTCATCAGTGTAAATTCAGTTTCTGCTGTTAAGTGTTGTTTCAGTCCAGTATAGAGAAACGTTTCAGATAATAGAGCAGTCAAACATTTCTGACATGTTTCTGTAGAGACGATACGAGGTTCTCCTGTCACACAAACATGATTGACAGGGTCACGGGTTCGTCTGCTGTCAGTGCTCTTTAAAGAAAACCTGATTACGGAGCTCCACTCATAATTAAAAGTTATTCCAAACCTAAAAAGTATTTTTTTGCAAACATAATTGGAACATTTGACTTCATTAAAGGTGTGTTGTGTCAGAACGGAGGGTTTTCTGAGCAGGGAATGACATTCAGCAGCGTTTGTGATGATCCAACATGAACTCACTGAGTTAATATGTTTGTTTTTTCTTCATGATTTGATTAAAATGTTTCTTCCAGGGTTTTATCTGAGCTTCAGAGGGATGTTTAGGCTGTAAAAGATGTTAAATCTGGAGGTGGAGACGTCATGACGGTACGGGTTAGTTGGGGGGTTTCGTCCGTCTGACTGTTCCCTGTCTCCGGTTTCCAGGTGACACGCGGTATGTTTGGTGCTAACCGGAAGAAGTTTATGGAGGGTGTAGAGAGCGACTACGCGGATGACTCCAGTCTCTACTACACCCAACAGTCCATGTTCCCTCCACACCGCGCCGACAAAGACGTGAGTTCACCAGGCTCTTCTTCTACACTGTGGAGAGACGTCCTGGTTTAAGGTCATGCTAATATCTTTATGCCCCCTCCAGAGGTGGATTAACCCTCTAGTCCTGATAAGTGTTTAAGACTAGACTAATAGACTAACTATTTCATATTTGAATCTTAAGCTATACTTTAGCACCAGTCTCTTCTCCACTGTTGCTCCTCTATTGTTTGTCTGTTCTGATAGATAGTTTGACCAAATGGTTGGTGATCAGGATCTGCTCCATAATTTAACAGGTTCATTTTAAGTCCATGTCAGACTCTTCCATACATGTCCTGGAGATCTGTCCAATAGTTTTTTTTCATCATCTTGTTGACAAATAAACAAATACAAACAACTAACCAATAGACAGGTGAAAACAACCTCCTGGGAGGAGTTAAAAATACTTAAAAACACACTGTTAATGTGGAGAAACGGCGTCATGATTTCTGCAGAGAGATGTTTATGTTGAGTTTCTGCAGAGAAACGTTGCGTTCAGGGTCAGGTAGCAACACGTAGTGGAAGATGGTAGAGACACATTCCTGTTTATTGATTTCATGATGTGTTTCCTCCGTCCTCAGATGCTGGCGTCTTCGTCTGCTTCCTCGACGGGTCAGCTGTCGCAGCTCGGCGCCAGTTTATATGGACCTCAGAGTAAGATCAACACTGTCAGCTGTTTGTGGTCCAGACTCACCTCCTCATCATCCAGAGTTCTCCTCGCTGTGTCACACCCTGTCAATAAACACACAAACACGACATCATCGTTTAGGATTTCATGCACCAGCTGAAATACTGCATCAACTGGTCCATAACCAGTTGATTTCATCAGGCTAGCATGTTAGCATTAGTTGATTTCAACAGGCTATCTGGACAAAAGCTAAGATCATAATGTTCATTCTCTGTCAGTCTGACAGCTTCATGACATCATCATGTGATGAATGAGCTCGTTGGATAAGTTGTACGAGATGTCTTCATGACATTAGCTTCGAATTTTTGCTAGTGTTAGCCTCAGCACACAGCCAGCCACTGACTCAGTGTGAACTTCCTTAGCAACATGCTACTTGGTAGCTACTTAGAACAGATTTGGTGACTTATTTTTACATTTTAGTTACTGCAGAGAGAGTAAAGTACTGAGATAAAGTACTGTTGGGTAACAGTACTGAATTTGACCAACCCTCGTCAGTGGAAATCAGCTGATGACTGAGTCCATCTTAATCTCCAATGGCTTCTCTGACCAATCACAGCTCTTGTTGTGGTCATGTGGTATCTCTGTAGCCATTTCAGCCTCTGTGGATAAATACTGGAGGAGACACGAGTCCTTCACCGTAGGAACAACGTAATCCCTTAATGTCAACAATCATACCATTTATAAAGAAATGTCTGTTAATATTCTCCTCATAGGTTTCAAATGTTTGGTTCCAGTCTGAGACTGGATCCAGTCAGTCCAGTCCAGCTCTCACCTGAACGTGGTCTCTGTCGCTGCAGGTGCTTTGGGGTTTCCCATGCGGGGCATGAACAGCAGCACAGCGCCCCAGTTAAGTCGAAGCGGCTTGAACCAGTCTGCCAGCCAGCTGCCCAGTCACACCAGTACGCCCAACGCCGGCTCGATGCACACGCCCCCCTCACCCAGCAGGTAAACACACACGTTTACTGGTACCGGTGGAACGTCCTCGTCCTCCTCCTGTAACCTCCTCTGCTCCTCCTTTCTCAGGGGGATTCTGCCAATGAGCAGCCGGAGCGTCCTGAACCACAGCCAGCAGGTGGGGGGGCCGACGGGGCAGACGGCCGGGATGGTGGGAGGAGTAGGAGGAGAGAGGGGAGGCGGCAGCGGCGTGGGAGCAGGGAGGAGCAGCAGCATGGGGAGTCCCAGCCGGTCGTCACCCAGCATCATCGGGATGCCCAAACAGCAGCAAACACGGCAGCCTTTCACCATCAACAGGTGACACGCCCACTCAGGCCCAGCTCCACATCTGATTGGCTCATTGTCCTGACCTGTCGTTACTGTTGGTATTTAGCTACTTGACTATTGATTACATTACAAATGAATCAGCTGATTATTTGTTCAACTGTTCAGTCAAATGTTCTGTGATGTTATTAATGTATGTTATAATTACTGTTATCTCACTTTTATTCAGAAATAAAAATAAATCATTCAACATTATTGTAAAGCCGGTCTGTCCTCTACTGGTCTCCATAGATTTCTACTGGTTGTCTCTGACTGGTGTTCAGCTGTTTTCTACATGGAATTAAAAAACACTAAAGTAATGAATTGATTATGGTTTTAAACTCTTTACTCACAGCATGAGGTCTAATAAACGATGTCGTCTTCATCTTTTAGTTTCACCTTAATTCACTGTAAAACAATCATTACATCAGTATGACATCATTTCCTCCTCTTGGTTTCATCAGGTTAAATTCTGTCTACAGTTCAGTCCTGTAAAATCTAAAATCTCACCAGATGCTGTGAAAATAAAAGATTTATTGATTAGTAGCTGTCATCAGTCTAAAATCAATACACAGGTTGATGGGACACATTACTTTGTGGTAACCAGGCTGTGTCTCTGTCAGTATGTCAGGGTTTGGTGTGAACAGGAATCCAGGCTTCAACATGAACAACTCTCTGTCCAACAACATCTTCAACGGCACAGGTACAACAACAACATGTCATTTAATGCTGTAACTGTGTCAGTGTTGTGTCTCAGGTTGACTGTTGTGTGTCTGTGCAGACGGCAGTGAGAATGTGACGGGTTTGGACCTGTCAGACTTCCCAGCATTAGCCGACAGGAGTCGAAGGGATGGAGGCTCAAATCCCACCCCGCTGCTCAACCCGCTGGCCGGTCGGGCTCCTTACGGTGAGACCAACCAGCTGAAACCAGACCCCTCCTTTAGTCCACGCCTCCTCCTCAGCTCTGACATCACACAGATCTGCAACAAAAGCTAGCAGGTTCTCTCTGGACCCGCATCCCATACGTCCACCACGCGTAGCGAAAATCCATCCAACAGATTTTGTGTAATTCTGCTCAAAACAGAAACAACAGAACCTCCGTCTCCGCGGTAACAATGAGTGAATACAAAGAACACTAATGAACACAGTGGTTACATGTATGATTCTACGGTGACTGAAGTTTCTCCTATTTTTTTGTGAGGCTGTTGATTTGTTTTTGTGTTTCATCATCACATCAGAGCTTCTATAACTACTCTGTTTTTCCTCCAGTCGGCATGGTAACCAAGCCGTCCAGTGAACAGTCGCAGGACTTCTCCATCCATAACGAAGACTTCCCAGCACTTCCTGGTCCAAACTACCAAACAAAAGACCCCACGAGCACCAACGAGGACAGTAAAACGGTTAGACCTCCACCTCTTCTTCTATCCTTTTTTCTGTCGTTCTTCATCATGGTGTTCCTCGCTCACGCCACACTCTCGGGTCCTGACTCGTCCCGTTTCTCAGGACTTCTTTTTCCCTCCCTTTCTGTCCAATCAGAATCTGAACTCGTCAGGAAAGCCCGCCTCCAACTCAGACGGTCCAAAGTTCCCCGGTGATAAGAGCTCAGCGCCGAGCAACAACAACCAGCAGAAGAAAGGGATTCAGGTGCTTCCAGACGGTGAGACAGACACACACACACATTAATCATAGACAGTATAGGTAAAGCGTCCTCACCTGTTCTCTCTCTGTCCCAGGACGAGTGACCAATATCCCGGTCGGCATGGTAACGGACCAGTTTGGGATGATCGGCCTGCTGACGTTCATCCGGGCAGCAGAGACCGACCCCGGCATGGTCCACCTGGCGCTGGGGTCTGACCTCACCACGCTCGGTCTCAACCTCAACTCACCTGAGTACGACACACGTGCACACAGACCTGAGATCAGCTTCTCTGACGGGGGGCTGATGAATATTATAATTTTTCTTCTTCACTTGGAGCTCCTGTATATAATTAAATTCTACTCACATACATAAATCAACATGTTTATTTACCTGTTGTTTTATTATTGTTTAATCTACCAATCAGGTTGTTTTCAGTGCCTGTTGTCTGTGAATAAGTTGGTTATCAGAATATCTGAAACAGTTAAGTTAGCATGTCTAACCTGAGGAAACACCTGGTCAAACACTGTAGCTAACGTTAGCATGTCTAACCTGAGGAAACACCTGGTCAAACACTGTAGCTAACGTTAGCATGTCTAACCTGAGGAAACACCTGGTCAAACACTGTAGCTAACGTTAGCATGTCTAACCTGAGGAAACACCTGGTCAAACACTGTAGCTAACGTTAGCACGTCTCACCTGAGGAAACACCTGGTCAAACACTGTAGCTAACGTTAGCATGTCTCACCTGAGGAAACACCTGGTCAAACACTGTAGCTAACGTTAGCACGTCTCACCTGAGGAAACACCTGGTCAAACACTGTAGCTAACGTTAGCATGTCTCACCTGAGGAAACACCTGGTCAAACACTAAATATATCTGAAAGATGAAGATTAGACGTGTTTGATAGCCTTAAAGATGAGTCACCTGTAGCAGCTACATGTGTAATGATGAACTTTGAAGCCAGAGGAAGACCATTTATGGTCAAAACATCAAGTTTTTTTTACACTTTAGAAAATTGTCATCAGCGTTGATAAAATAACAGAAACATCAGATGTCATCCAGCGTTGGGCGTCGTTCAGACTGATCGCCTCTTTTCTGTCTCTATCAGGAATCTCTATCCTAAGTTTGCGTCTCCCTGGGCGTCGGCTCCATGTCGACCGCAGGACATCGGTGAGTTCATCCTGATTCATGTCACTCTAAGAGGCAAATACAAATAAAAATGGATGAAACGAAGAAATGCTAATGTGAGTTTAGCTTGATGTGCAGGTTTGTAGTGTTTTCAGCTGTTTCGGTCTCTTCCTGCAGACTTCCATGTCCCCTCAGAGTATTTAACCAACATCCACATAAGGGACAAGGTACGTACTGAAAAACCACCAGAATCATCCTTTTTTACTGGGGAAGAATTCAGAAAAATTAAGCGTTAGAGTGATTTTCTGCTGATGTTTCCCTCCATGTTCATGTGTGCAGTTAGCAGCTATCAAGTTGTCTCGGTATGGAGAAGATCTGCTGTTTTATCTCTACTATATGAATGGAGGAGATCTACTACAACTACTGGCTGCTGTAGAACTGTGAGAACACACACACACCTGTCGCATGGCAAAAACACTGCAGTTCAAATCTAGTTCAGGACCTCAAGAAGAGGTCTGGGAACCTCCAAACCTGTTCTGGATTAATCCTCCAGAGATGAGAGACGTCAAATGTTTGTTTGATCTATGGACTGAAAAACGGACTTTTCTTGAACACGACACTCATTCAGAACATGTTAAAATAGACAGCAGGGCTATGACTATTTACTGACACTCCCCACAGACACAGAGCTCCTCGTAGCAGCGCTGCTACCTCAGCTACAACTCAAATGAAGCTCAGGTGACTCTGTCTGCGCCGGTCAGTCAGAGGTCAGCTGATACTCACCTGTGTGTGTGTGTGTGTGTGTGTGTGTGTGTGTGTGTGTGTGTGTGTGTGTGTGTGTGTGTGTGTGTGTGTGTGTCCAGGTTTAACAGGGACTGGAGGTACCATAAAGAGGAGCGGGTTTGGATCACCCGAGCTCCAGGTATGGAGCCCACGCTGAAGACCAACGCCTACGAGAGAGGGACCTACTACTTCTTCGACTGCCTCAACTGGAGGAAGGTGGCCAAGGTGAACACACACCTGTTTCATACCTGTAATACACAACAAGCATGATGTCACAACTCATCTGTATGTCAGTAGAGCTGCAGCTAATATCAGTTATTATGAAGATGATTTTCTCCTTCTTTTGTGTCATAACCACATCCTACTGTTAGCCAGAGTCCTACATACATCCTACTGTTAGCCAGAGTCCTACATACATGCCCATGTTGGCTTTAAAAGTATCTAGTTTCTGACTCAGAGTTAAGCCAGTCAGGGGCTACTTCTTGTTTATGCTATATGATTGATGATTTTAGTCATCAGATGTCTGGATGTTATCAGAGAAACAAGCTGAACTGATGTTAGCGGTGGCTAAAGAAATTAGCTGCCAGTTAGCCTGACACACCGCTGCTGATATGAGTAACACCTCAGCAGGGAGACCAGCTGTTTCTGACTAACTGAGACTCATTCAGATGTAAACAGAGTAAATCTCTCTGTCTGCAGGAGTTTCACCTGGAATACGATAAACTAGAAGAGCGGCCTCATGTTCCCTCCACCTTCAACTACAATCCTGCCCAGCAGGCCTTCTGATTGGCTCTACCTCCTCCTGCCTGCCTGCTATTGGCCCTCCTGGCTCCTCAGTCATCACCTGTCTAGGTTTTTCTTCCACCGCCACACACTTCTGAAACTGAATCTGGCCAATCGGGACTCAGGATGGGAGAGGACGTCCCGGCTCTTTACTGAACAGACTTTATGATTTTAACTTTGCCTCATTATTTTTTATTTCTCACCTCCTCCATGAGTTTTGGTTCGACAGCACTGTAAATAAGTGTCCACCTGATACAGTGATCCAGTTTGACTATTTTTGTCTAGAGAAGCTTTTAAGAAGATTTTAACACAGAATAAAATCACCTGTCAGATGGATAATTATTTAGCACCGTGCACTCGCCGGGTCACCACCTTATTTATCGTCTTCATTTTACCAGCGGTCACAAACACGAGCAGACGGTCAGGAGATTCATGCGATGTACATGTAGCACTATTTCATAATAAAAGAAGAAAATCTTTTTTTGGTTTGTTGCTAATTTGAAAGGTTTTAATGAGACGGAGCTCTGAGGGATGTGTTCATGTTTTCAGCGCCGTCTGCTTCCTCTGTCTGTTGGTCATGTGACGGGAAGAAGCCTTTGAATCCTGGATCCACGATTCATTTCCTTTTCCTTTAACGTTGTGAGACGGTGGAGGTCAGCGCTCTCCTGACTCCTCCCCCTTTCACCTCCATATAAAATAGTCCCAGACTAAAGCACTGCTTCCTCTGGTTTGAGTTACAGCAGCACTCAACAGAGCGTATCCCTCCGCCGCCGCCCAACCGTCCCCTTTAATGAAATTAGAGCCAAATCCAGATTCCAATTATTAAACTAACATGTTCAGGATAATTCCTGAATCTTTATCCAGATCCATTCCATTTAATAGGCCCCTCCCCGTCACATGACCAACCCTCTCATCCAGTGGAATGAAGTAATCGAGTAGTTTTTGTCTAATCCCGCTGACAGACGGACGAACTAGAAGGCAAGAGTTCCTGCCTCCGCCAAAATAAAATGTCCTGCGTCCTCTAAAAATCCAGCGGCCTCCACAGAGCGACTGACGTCTGAGCTTTCTGAGGTAATCTGATTACAAACAGACCAACAGCGTCGAAAACATGGAGAAAGATTCCAGGAGCCAGATTACAAAAACAGAAACTTGTTTTTACAAATTAAGACACGTTTTTGTTGCTACAGAGAGAAAAAAGGTACCGTTGGTTCAAAAGTCCCCGATCCCAGTCCTGGAACCCGTCGATGTTTAGACCTCAGTCCTGGAACCCGTCGATGTTTAGACCTCAGTCCTGGAACCCGTCGATGTTTAGACCCCAGTTCATCCGGTTGTTTCTAGAATTTAAAGTAGAAATATTCTCGCGACACTGATCGATTGTTTCGCCTGTTTGAAGAGTACAAGTAGGAGTACTGACCCAGTACTCGAGTATTTGTGGTCGCAGGACGGTGAATGTGAGACAGAAGAAGAATCAGTCCAGGTTAGGAAACACGACCAGACTTCATCTTAAAAAAACTCAACTTCTCAACGGAAACACGCTGAGATCCGATTGGTTAAAGGAACTGAAATGAAAACATGAACACGCCCCTTCATGTTGACGCTTCACATTTTCCATCATGTTCTTTTTGTTTTCTTCTTTTTATTCCAACTTTTTTCTTCACTTTTATTCCTGTTTCAATTTTCTATCATCTCCCACGTTTATTGGTAGTGTTTTATTTTCCGCCCGGCAACAGTCAGCCAATCAGACTCTCAGAGACTTCTCTCAGGATCACTAAATATGAAGCTACAGACAGGGGACGCTTAGCTTAGCTTAGCATGAAGACAGCTTTCATTTTGACACCTTGGTTTTTGTGTAACCAATCAGATGAGACATTTAGTTTAATCAGCTTTAGGCCTTGTTTACACACATTATTTCCCCTGCGTGTCACTAAAACAGATTTTTTAAATCACTTAAAGATTTTTTTTAAACTCTCCTTCTGTGCAACCGTGTTAGCAAACTTGTGAGTTCACACATGCTCACTGTAGCTCAACACCAACAAAGAAGAGCTCATTCCTCCGCCAAGGCCAACATTCATTTTACTTCAATCAAATTCAAACTCAAAGATGTGAAAGCTGTTATTTCAGCTGTAATCCCCCCCTTAATTAAAAAGTGTAAATCTACTAGATCTGATTCACAGATACCAGCTAACTATCTACACCAGATACACCTGAATGTCCTGACTTTATTTCATCTACAGCCAGAAAGTCTTCTCAGAGAAATTAACACGTTTTTAAAAATAATCCTGGTTCCGCCCCTTTATCCGTATCCGCTCCACAATTTAAAGGGTTCTACAGTGACCCATGCTGACCCTTCACCAAGCTTGGTGCAGTAGTTTTTGCATAATCCTGCTAATGATGACAATAATGGCGGCCTGATTGATAAAGGTGAGGAAATAAGTTGTCAGTAAACTAAAAATAGATCAAATAAAATCAGACTCTTCTTCTCTTGTTTTGGACGTCCTTGTTTGGAAGGAGATATTATGCAAAATAAAAATCATTTCAACAGATTTATCTTTTTTTAAACATGACTAAATGATCATTTTTTTAAAATATGTTTGAGGTCAAGTCCTTTGTACAGAGCCAAGCTAGCTGTTTCCAGTCTATGCTAAGCTATGTTAGCCTGTGGTAGCTTTATATTTATTGAGTCTTCTCATCTAACTCTCTAAAAGAAAGCAAAAGAAAAATTGTCCTTTTAAGGAAATTTAAAAAAAAAAATAAGATTAAATGCCACCCCTCGAATTTAACCAAAAAATCCCAAATTTTAGGCAAAAATATCAAAATTATTTGCTTTTCATCACATTATTTTTGAATTTCCTCCAGGAGGCACCAATGTTCAGGTATGTATATATATTTAAATATATATATATACATACAGACGGCAGTATTTTTTTAAAAAGTGTCTGAAACGAGGAGACTCCGCCCTCTGCTGGCCGCCAGCAAACGATGCAATACCAGACTTCACGAAACCGCCATGGAGACGGTTGACAGGGGACCACGCTCGTTCACGCTGCAGCAGCAAAGCCAAGGACACGCCCACAAACCCATGTGACCTGCTCTGAAAGATGTGATTTGAGGATGAGGACTGAGGCACTTGGCCGTCGGCTGTTTTATTAAAAATGGCAGCTAGTGTTTTAATAGGAAAAAGAATCAAATAAATATTCTGCTAATGAAACTGAAGCTGGAGTCCTGACTGTTTATCTCTGTGGAATCTGTTCACTGCCAAAACTACAAAACACACGCATGAATATAACTAAAACTTTCATTTTTTTTCTTAGAATTTTGGACAAACAACAGCCAATTATCAAAGTGGTGTCTTCTGTTCAGGAAGTTTTATTGTTTGTAGTTTCTATGGTTAAAAGTTGTGTCAGATGAGAGTTTCTGGGCATAACTCAAAAATCTATTTAATATTTTTTCATCAAACTTTACGTCCACATCTCCCATGAGTGACTTTTAATATTTGGGCATTTTATTCTTTATTATTTTGAAAAGTGACTCTCAGATATGTGTTAAACAGGGACATCTTCCTTCTGTCTTTCCTCTTTTAGACGCCTCTTTGGTGGATCCTGTACCTCCAGATGTTCTATATTTGTTTCTGAAGTAGGATTATTATTGAAATGTTTTTTTGGTAAACATTTTGGTATTAACAGAGATTCATCTATTTTTAAACCAGGAGTTAAGTTTTGACAGACTCCAACATTAACTACAATAAAACAAGTAAATCTTTGTTTTACAGAAGAACATTTTTTAATCTTTAGATTTAGATATTTAGGACAATCTGACACAAATCTATACTTTTATATAAATCAGATGTTTATCAAACGTTAAATTAAAAACCTATAGAGTCACATTAATAACGATTCCACACAGATCAGCTTTGATCTTTTAGCGTTAAATAACTGATTTGTGTTCTTCTTGACAGAAATCTGTTTTTAAATGAGGAACAAACGAGAATAAAACCCGAACCGTCATCGTGGTTCTTCGATGTGATGAAGGTTAAAGTTCCTTCATGTTGAACCTGCAGCTGGTCTGCAGACTGGCCACATGAGGGCAGCCTGAGCTGCAGAAGAAACACTGAAGCCTGACTGTTCATCCAGACTTCAAGTGGTTTTGATATTAATGGTCAAACTGGACGTTCTGGAGAACAACGTGTTTAATGATGACGTTTATAACCTGCAGTAAAACTTAATGTGACAAAACAGAAAAACGATGAAACTGATCACTGAATTTAAGAGGAAACGACTGGAGTTCAAATCTGAAACAAGCTGAATTTTCATCCTCAGCTTGTTTCAGATTTTCAGACAAACTGAAGAAAATATTAAGATGAAATTAAATGAGTTTGATTTTTGAATCTTCTCATCGTTTTTCTGTATTTGCACACAAAACAAACAGGTTTTTGTTTAAAGAGGAGGCGGAGCTTATCGGACCGGATGTTAGGATGTCCTCTTTGGAGTTTTGAGGCGGGGTCCCTCTATTGGTGCTTCAATCATTGGTCCGCAACACCTCCAGCGGACTCATCGTGACTCCTGACACCAGGTGGACCCCCCCTCCTGCCTCATGATGCTCATCTCACAGCCCAGTTTGTGGGCGGGGCTTGTCTCCCATTTGTCTCTCCAGCTGACCTCTGCTAGGAGCTCTGGTGTCCTAATGCTTCACCACCTGCTGCCTCCTGTGGTTCAGGTGCTTCTGTGAGGTCGACCACAGGTCAGGTCTGGCCTAAGATCTCAGACTGATGAGGATCTCTGGTGGGACTTCTGATCTGGGACGACCTGCGTTATCGAGTCCTTCGTTGCAACAACTAGAACCTCAGAATGTCTACCAAAGTTCTAAAAGGGGTTCTTAGATCTACGCTTTTAGGACCATGAAAAGGTTCCACTGGTCCAAAAACACCTACTAAATGTTTTTAAATGGAAACCATTTAGACCTTTAGTTCAGAGAAGAACCAGGACCAGTTCTAAGACAGACCCTGTTCAGTTTTCTCTGTTTGGAGACTAAATACTGAATCTAGATCTGGATGGTTTGTTTTCCATCAGGAGGAACCTTCTCTGCTGTTGGTCTGTTAGCTGTGCTCAGACATTATGGGATGTTTCCTCTGAAGCTGCTGTTGGTCTGTTAGCTGCATCGTGTTCCTCCTAATGTCTGTTATTATTTGTAATCTTTTGATCTGCAGAGATGATGATAATCCGCCACATGCCTCCCTGATTACCGCTGCAGACCGACGAGGCTTTACTTTGGAGCCTTTATGAGACAAATATCTGTTATTCATTTTATTTTATTTTATTTTTTATATTTTATTATTATTAATATCTTTATTTAACTGTTTTAAATTATGATTTAAAGGAACAGTTCACCCAAAAATGTATCTATTGTTAGCATTCACACCTGTTAAGCTAACATGTTAGCATTGGGAAATATTTGCTGGAATTTCTCTGACTAGCTCACTGATAGCTTTAGCAATATATAGTGCTTAATGTTGTGTTACAGTGTTTTAAGCTAACACACTATTACTACACATAAACATTCAAAATGTAATCTGAGTAAAGAGTACGATAAATGGAAATACTAAAGTGAAGTACAATTACCTTAAATTTTTGTATTTAAGTGCAGTACTTGCTCATCGTGTGTCTGTGTGTCTGTCTGTGTGTGACAGTCACACACAGACAGACACACACAGACACACACAGACACACACAGAGACACAGAGACACACACAGAGACACACAGATAGGAGGAGGATTTAATCATAATTAAAACAAATCATGTTCATGATCCATCATCCAATCAGGATAGAGGACGTTCAGCCAGCTGATAAATACATAAACAACAACAATAAAATACAGCAATCATGTAAACACAAACAAAAAGGCCGTCAGTAAGGTACTGGTCTGAAAAGGCTAACCCTTAATGTTAGCTCCCTGTTGTGCTACAGAGCTTAAAGCTAACTGGATCAGCTGTTGAATGAGTCTGTTTGGTTGGAGGTCAAACATAATGCTAACTTCACAAGCTAGCTTGTTAGTATTGTGAATTTTTAGCTGCACTTTCTCTGCCATTCTTGTGTGACTAACTTGCTCGTAGCTTTAGCTTTTGAAGCTACCAGGGATGTGAAAACCTCAGAAAATGAAAATGTGAATAATCTACGGCTCTACATCGGATCTGCTGATGAAGACTGGAAGCTTTTCTAAACAGATCATTTTATACATTTCTAAACGTTTTCGGTCTTATTTTAGATATTCGCTCACATTCTGACAGATTAAAGGTCTCCAGTGTTTTGATGCTAGCTGCGCTCCAGCTGCTGCCGTTTTAGCGGAGGATGTTCAGACTGATGTGCTGTCGGTCGGCTAAGAGGCTTAACTTCTACAGCTCCTGTGTAACAGAGTGGAGAAATAAAACAAATCTGGATTGAATCATCGGGCCACTGGGGCGAGCGAGCATCACTCAACCTGTACGCAGGAGGAGAGAGAGAGAGATGAAACCATAGAAACATCCCCAGATAGCCTCAGGCTGCACAACACGGCCAAAAGTGTGTGGACACCTGAGCATTCCAGACAGACAGGAAGTCTTGAAAAGAGGAGCAAAGAATGAAAACAGGCTCCTTTATCACCTCCACTAAACCGGCCAATCGCTGAGAGGAGGGTGTGATGTCACGGCGTCGGTTTCACAAAGTCACTGAGATGATTGAACAAAGTCTGACCTTAAACACATCAGACCAGTGCCTCTGATGGAGGATACTGGCCCAGATCAGTGGTTTGACTGGGATTTATTTCTCATCATCAACATCCCAGGTCATGATTTTAATATTTTTATGGAAGCCTAATACTGCCAATGTGATTTAAAAATAAAATCCAAATAAAGTTTAACATAAATCACATGTTTAGTAACGTCACGTTTAGGTTGGTAAAAGATGCTCACTTTATTTTTTTAATCAACGTCAGACAGAATTTTGCAGAACCTGTGTGGTTTAAATATTTACTGTCGGACATGAATTCAAATTATCAGCTACCATTGTAAAATACGATAATATTTGTGTCGTAATAATGATATTTATTATTATTTATTTATATTTGTTTTTATCACATTGGCAGAAATAAGCTTCCATACATTTGAGCTCTGACTCTGAGTCTGAGCTAAATTTTATAAAACTTTGAAGACGATCTGGAATTTTTTTTTTATTCCGGTTACCGTTTGGCCCCGCCCACCGATCCACCGACTGTCCCTCTAGCACCACCATGAGGCTGGTTCATCCACATATTCATGATCACCAGAGGATGGATCGCAGTATCTTCATAGATCCTTTTATTTACCAGGTCAAAGTTTTAATTCGTCCGGTACTTTATAAGAGTTTTATGACCAAAAACTACTCAGCAGTACTTTGCGTTTGTAATGAAGTATCTGAGATGTACTGGAGTACAAGTATGCAAGTAAAGTACGAGTACCTTGAATTTCTACTGTACTTGTGTACATTTACTGAGTTTGACCGAGTAATATTTGGCCTGTTACTGCTTTTACTCGAGTACAGATGTGAGTACTTGTGGTACCGGATGATTAAACAGGAGAGAGAGGGAGTGATGGAGGGAGTGATGGAGGGAGGAGGATAAATGAAGCAGATCCAGACACAAACCAGCCTCAGCATCGTCACCCTCCTCCTCCTCCTCCTCCTCCTCCGGTCCTCCTCCGGTCCTCCTCTCCATGCCGCCGGTGGTCTCCGCGGGGCTGCCATGGCGAAGATGCGGGTGTCGTATGAGTATTCCGAGGCCGAGGACAAGAGCATCCGGCTGGGCTTGTTCCTGATCGCCTGCGGGATCCTCAGCCTCTTCATCCTGGGCTTCTGTTGGCTCAGCCCGACGCTGCAGAGCCTCCAGAGCAAACCGGCCAACTGCACGGTGAGCCCGGCTCCGAGCTCCGCGCAGCCCCGCCGCGCTGCCGGAGCCTCGGTGCTCCGGTACTGCAGTCGTTCATGTAGTATTGTTAGTGGTTGGAGGAACTATTAGTTCGTTTGATCATTTTTAGGGAGTCGTTACCTGTAATAATGTGAACTCATCACTTGTGTATTTGTACTAGAAGAATTTTATCATCCAATATTATTAACTAAATTAGTGTCTTAATAGTATTAATGTAAACATCAGTAATAATCTTAGTACTACTGATGGTGGAGGTTATTATTAGTTGTCTTAGTGTTTTGTTGAAATATTTGGAGCATTAGTATTAAATATTAGAGGTATTTTTGTTTGTACCAGTTGGTCTAGTAAACTCTAGTATTTGCATTTTTTAAATGAATTTTTCTCAGTTTTGTTTCACAGTGAAGTGAATATTTTCTTATTAATATTTTGAATATTTTGTTGTTTTGAGTGTTTAAATGAAACTGACTTTAGGCGAGTCGAGCTTATTTAAATAGAACCTTTCAGACACAAACGGCTTTACAGACAGAAACTGATTTAACAATAATCATTAAAAACATTCAAAAGAAATAATACATAGAGTATGAGAGATCGTTAAAAACAAGATATTAGAATACAGTAAAAATCCAAATCAAACAATAAAAAAAATGCAGACAAATAAATGAGATTAAAGAGGTAAAAGAAAGTAGGACAGTGAATTTATAGGAAAACTGGATTAAACCAGTTTAATCGGCCGATTTAGTGACTGTTGAAATTTAGCTCCATAATTACTCTCAGATTTCTGACTTGACTTGTAGATTTTATTGTCGTGGATTCGAGGCAATTTGTTGGCTTTTAATCTTTCTTTGGGACCAATAAACATGATTTCAGTTTTTTCATGTTTCTGCCACATCCTCTCATTGATTCCTTCAATAGACTTATTCTAAGGGACTGCAGTCATGTGGTGTATCTGAAATAAATAGCTGTTTGTCATCTGCAGTATGGTAAAAGATATAATATTCCATAATCTGAGCTAGCGCTAGCCTGTAGATATTCAGTGGAAGCGGCCCGAGAATCGTCCCCTGGGGAACACCTCATGTAGTTTTTCTTAGCTCATGTTCATAATTACCGGTCGACACAAAGCGTTCCCCATCTTCTAGGATTTGAACCAGTTCACCTTAATACCACTTTAGGATGTTAGCAGGATGCTAGCACAAGACAAAACAGTTGATTCTGCTATCAAACAATGTTTAGTCTCAATATTTACCTGCAAACATCAGACCATCGGTTACAATTCTTATGCCCCATTTGAAATACAGCAAGTTATTTTCAACAGGTTAGCATGTTCGCGTTAGTTTTTTCAACAGGTTAGGTTATTTTAAGGCTGGAGGGGAAGATATTTGTCTGTCAGGCCATCAATACTGTAAATGATCTTCAGCCCAGTAAACAGTAAACAGTGTGTTTACTGTTTACTGTTTACTGGTGACACAGTGTTGTTGTATTGGTTCTTTATAAAATGGTGATTTAATCATCAATACTTGATGATTGTGTGAATCAGCGTGAGATAGTAACACCTTTTTCACAGATCAGATGTTTGATGGTGATCTGATCTGACAGGATCAGTCACACTGAGCTGTCAATCATCAGCCATCCTGTCAATCAAACTGGTTTTAGCTTGTTTGGTCATTTCTGCTGCTGCTAACTGTTAGCAACATTTACCAGCTTCAAACTAAATGGTTCATCTTTAAAGTCTAAATAAATATGTGTTAGAAATATTTCTAAATCCGCCTCTTAAATTCATTTATTTTTTAAATCTGGTCCCATTGGGTCATTTTTTTGTTTGTTATTTTCCACAGAGGAATATTAAAAGTGTTTGCTCAGCGTTTCAAAGCTACATGACATAAATTACTCTCCTCGCTGTTTCCTGTGGACGATGAATTCATACTGATTTATGTGGCTGTTAGCTTATTGCTTCGTCCTGAAATAACAGAGAGTGAAAGGCTTTAAATCACAAACCAAACTCGTATGACATCACTAATCCACAGCCGCTCACACACCACAATACTTTACTTCAGCTCCTCTGATGTGATGAAGATCTGACTTCATCAGAGATCCACTGTGGATTTATTCATTTTTATATTTTGATTAGAAACACAAACATAATGATAACATGTATGACCTCATGTTTTCACTGAATCTACTATTAAAGCTGTTTTGATCCCACCATGAACCAATGAGGAAGGATGTAGGAAATGGCTCCGCCCATTCAGCTGTCACTTTATTTTTAGAGCATAAATAAAAAAACTGTTCAATTTTTTGTCACCAAACTTTCTACACACAACAACCAACTACTGCTGCTTTCTGTTTCCATGGTTACAAGGTGAACTTCGACTCATTCTTTGTCTTAGATGTAATTTTTCACCAAACTTTATTTACACAGCTAATGGAGAGTTGATTTATTTATGTTTTGTTTTTTTAATTAATGTAGAAAATTGAACTTTTTCTCAGATCTGTAATTAACAGGGATAATTTATTGATTCCACATCAGCAAGTCTTTAAACTTTCAGTTACTTTTCTGCCATATAAAAACACCTCAGGTGGAGATATGAGGATTTCATGCTTGTTTTTTTCATGATAATACCTGATGAAGGATTGTATTGATTAATACTAGTAAACACCTGGGATCATTGCTGCGTCTGTCAATCAATCATTATCAGTTCAATATTAGGTTTTAGTCTTTATCAATGACATCATTAACTGTTATTATCAAGATTCCATAAACATTACATAGTTCTCCTGTTTTTTGTGTGTAATTTCTTTGTATGTCTTGTATGAAAGGTACAAATGAAGTTTATTACAATAGTTGTGATTATTGCAGAAATACCTGCTGACCTGTGTTTGCAGTGAGTCTGACTGTGATCCTGGTACAGGTGGTGTCGGTGTTGCGTCCTGAGGAGATGTTCGAGTGTGTGTTTACCTGCGGTGCCGACTGTAAGGGGACGTCTCTCTATCCCTGCCTCCAGATCTTTGTTAACAACTCGGAGTCAAACTCTGTGGCTCTGCTGCATTTTGATGAGCAACAGCTGGTCCTCAACCCAAAGGTAAGACGACACTGCCTTTAATGGTTCCACTGGGGCCTCACCAGTGATACCAGTAAAACAAACACATTTTCCTCTCTTCCCTTCACAAGTTAGATGTCACCCAAAACATCAACCTAAAACTTTAAAAAGGTTTTCAAACCAATCCAAATGTTTAAATCCTGTCATCGTAACCACAGCATTAAGAATGTTTGGGTGTCCACTTACTTTTGGCCATGTGTCAGAAGAGACACAGAGAGGAGGACGAACGGACAGTCAGCGTCTGTCTGTGTGACGTCCTCCGCTCCTCTTTGGTGCACGTCTGGGTCGTCGCTATAGCAACAGAGTAAATATAGAGGGGAGAGACGGCGCGTCACTGATGCTGCTCTGTCGCCATGGCAACGATGAGGGGATGATGCGTAGAGACGACGAGAGAGAAACAAATCACACCTCATTCACAAATTCTATGGGATGGATGAGCAGACTGGGAGACAGATGATGGGTTAACTGGTGTGACTGTGGGAGGTTCTTTAATGGTTCTCCTGTGGACCAGATGATTGACAGCAGCTCCAGTTGAAGGTCCGCCTCTTCTTCTGTCGTAATAATAATAATAATAATAATAATATTAATAAATGACAAACAGATTCATTAGACAAATAAAAACATTAGAATTATTACTGTCCATCGTAGCATCATAACAACACCGTATCTGTGTTCACTTAAATAGAAAAGAATTAAAATAATAAAAAACACAAATATAAAAGATTAAAATATGTAATAATAAAATAAACAATAATTTTGACATATAAAATATACATTTTAATAATTAATATAATTGAAAAATAAATAGTAAAATAAACAATTATTTGAAAAAGAAAATTATCAAAATAATATTAAACACAAATAATATAAAAGTTGCAACTGTTTGAATCTGATATGTGATGTTATTATGATCGTTTGTCATCATGACACGTGATGTCATCATGACACGTGATGACATCACAGGAATGACTGATGTCGTTTACAAACGTGTTCAGGAGCCGAAATCAATCAAGAATCTATAACATAGAATATATTTTATTTTAATAGGTTTAAATGAGATTTATGTCAACAGAAGAACAACGAATCAAAAATTCAAAAAGACAAAATATCTATTCTGTTTCAAATTAGATTATTTAATAAAAAAATCTGTATTTAATAGAAGCCTTCAAAATAAAATCCAGCACTGTGACTGAAATCATTGTCCTATCAAAATAAAAGTTCACAGAATAAACAAAGACAATGAAGACAGAAATACATTAGATTCACTCATTATCTCCTATTTCTTTATTTTTTCTATATATTGATAATATTGATCGTTGATCGATATGAATGGGATAAATTCTCTCATCACTGTGGAAAATCAATACAATCAATGAAATCATC
The DNA here is from genome assembly GCA_037577475.1 of Chaunax sp. Z400. Taxonomy (NCBI): domain Eukaryota; kingdom Metazoa; phylum Chordata; class Actinopteri; order Lophiiformes; family Chaunacidae; genus Chaunax; species Chaunax sp. Z400. The sequence goes on along the minus strand of CM075204.1, from coordinate 21,655,981 downwards.
CACAGGTAGTGATCAATACTGTCATCAGTCCCTGTAGATCGGACTGTGAAGCTGATCGATAACCCTGATTGATAAACTGTTGATGTGAGACGTGAAGACAGGATGAGGAAGGAGGAGAGGAGATGAAGGCAGGTGGGCGGATCCAATCGGCCAATTACTGCTCTGTAATTTC
>CM075204.1:21643309-21653309 GCA_037577475.1 Chaunax sp. Z400 | reverse complement strand
AAGGAGGTCAGCAGTCAGTCGTTCACCTGCTTCTTCAACCAGCAGAGGAGGTGAGACACACCTTCAGACACACACCTTCAGACACACACCTTCAGACACACATCTTCAGACACACACACACCTTCAGACACACACACACCTCTATTTGAAGGTGTGATTCAGATGTGTGATGATGATGATGATGATGATGATGATGATGATGCTATGACATCACTGTTACTCCAGCCTGCAGCATCTTCTCCACCTCTCAGTTTAGAACCTATGACCTTTGACCTCACTGGACCGACAGCTGAAGTCCTCAGGTTTTCTTTTTAAGACTTTTTCTGAGCAAAGCCGAACATGTGAGACACCTGAGCAGTAAATCTAGTTGTCTTCACTGCTTCATTCATGATGGTGACGTTTCAATCCCAATATAACCAGTATTTCTGATTATTAGTCCTCTTTATGCTTTTTCACCCCATTACTCGTCCCATAGAGTCACCAGCAGAAATAATACGTCACAACGTCTGGACTGTTCTACGAGTTTTGGTAACGATTCACAAAAATTTTCGGGCCATGTTGCTTCACAATACCTGAACATAGAAACATGATTAAAAGTTTAAACTGGTCTCCAGACTCTGGACTAAATGGACATTTTGATATGTAGACTGGTTTTCATGAAATCCCAGTTAAGGTTTGGCTGGTTTCAGATTTTATAATGGGTGTGTATTACAGGAATGTTGACAGAGTGGTGACATCATTGTTACAGTGGTGACATCATTGTTACAGTGGTGACATCATCGTTACAGTGGTGACATCATTGTTACAGTGGTGACATCATAGTTACAGTGGTGACATCATCGTTACAGTGGTGACATCATCATTTGAGTGGTGACATCATCATTAGAGTGGTGACATCATCATTAGAGTGCAGGTCAGCTGTAAAATGGTCTAAAATCTTCTCTTTAAATTGTTCTCACTCCCTCAGTTTTTACTCCACATCCATAATGTTGACATGAAAACATAGTAAAATTTGTGCTGCTTCTAGTGATGCTAATTTGGAAGCTAACAGACAAACACTTCTGGCTCAGGGAGGCCCCGAGCAACAGGAAGTCCAACCAACTGCCTCATCAGCTCCCATTTGAACTTTGAGCTGAAAATAGTGGAGGAAAGCAGACAGTAGCAGTTTTCTCTCTGCTGTCATGTTGACATTTTGAACTTGATCCATACAAATGATAGATCTACATGTTCAGCAGCTTCTTAGGATGCTGACGGTGTCTCATTTTAACAAGACCACCTACAGGGTTTGGATCAGGCTCTGGTTCCAGTGCTGCTTTAGGGGCTTTCTCTCTGTCTACCTCAATGAGTCGGCATTTTCAGGACCAGATACAGTTACACACAGCTGATGCTGATAGGCTGATTCAACCTCCAATCAGATTACTGCTCTGTTCTGATCTGGGTTTTCCTAACCTAGACTATGTGCTACAGCTCCTGGTCTCCTGGCTCCTCCCCTCAGACCACTTTACATTGGGAGACTGTACCAGGGTCAACAACACAGGTCCCAGGACCACAGGGACACACAAACCCCTCCACAGCGTTAAGGTGGCTGTGAATCACTCAGTGTCAATGAAATCTTGTACTAGACCCTGAAGGTGGACCACAGACACTTGTATGGAGGTAAAACCAGGAAATGGTAATTAATGTCCTCTGAAAGTCAAAGTCATCTTTAATGGAGCCTGTAGGACTTCATCTATAACTAGAGACATCAAAGCTACAAAATCTCTCTTTTATTTTTACGTTATTGTGTTGAGAAACTCTGAGCTTTTTCTTCCTGAAGCAATGGAATAAAACTCTTCTCTAGTGTCAGAATAATCCTCCTCACCTGTGACCTCGACGAGTTTTATTTTTATCTGCACCAGAAGGATCAGAACGAGGAGCTGGGCTTCAGAGACGAGGGTCCAGAGGGACCTGATGCTACGGATAAGATAGAAAAGAACTGGAGCACTCAGAGGTGTGTCCAGGTGAGACAGTCAGGTACCTGATGGATGGATAATAAAGGATCCAAATACTACTGTGTACTCGTTGTAGTAGTACTTGTAGTGAACGGTTCAATCACAGGCCCATCTTCAGAGAGGAGGAGTCAGCCAGTCTGATCAAACTGTCATTGGCTAGTGGTTATGAAACTGGTGATGTCATCAGTTTAAGGATAATTAAAGTGTTTTCACTGGTTTATTGTGTTTTTATGGGTTTATTGAACCTTACAGTTGATTATCAGTAATCAATAATAATAAAAATAAATAAATAATTTAAAAAAACAATCAATTGTGTTTAGTTCGTTTTTAAATTCTACTTTAACTGTTTATTTTTCCTCTTGTGATTTCAGGCCAGACGACGTGTTGTGGCGCCGTTCCCATGACACCAGCGTCCTTCTGCACTGCGTCCTCTGGCCAATGGTGTCGCTCCTACTGGGCACGCTCATCGTGCTCCTGACGGTTTGTGCTCGCTCGCTGGCTGTTCGCGCCGAGGCCCTCCAGAAGAGGAAATGCTCCTACGAAGTGTGCCAAGACCTTTCTGCCACACCCTCCAATCGCCGCAGCAACAAGATGGAACAGCCCCTCCCAACGAACTCTGACCCTGGGCTGTCGTCACCGACACGGACCCTGCCGCTGTTTGCGGTGCCGGTGCGCCGCCGTGACCGAGAACATTGAGATGAAACTATTTTTGGCATCAAGAGTTCAGTCTGGACTTGGTGGTTTGTAGACGCCGCTAACAGATGCTGCGCTCGGTCTGCGGTGGTTTGTAGAGCATGAGGAGATCTGATTCCAGCTTTCATCAGATTTGTGGCGACTGGAGAAAATCCTCTGATGAAGACCTGCAAGGACTTAAAACTGTCCAACTGTAGCTCTTCTAGTAATGTAGTCTTCTCTTCCCAGTAGCCATACCTGCTAATAATCGAGCCAAAGTCGTCTTCAGCGTCTCTCCAGGCTGGAAGCTCCTCCTCCAGGCTGGAAGCTCCTCCTCCAGGCTGGAAGCTCCTCCTCCAGGCTGGAAGCTCCTCCTCCAGCATCTCTGACTCAGTGAAATCCTTCCTTTGTAGCAGCTTGATGGTTTTATAAGAAGCTCATTAACACATTTCATTCTAATATTCTCTCTCCTGTCATCGTTGGACGTTTAGACAATTCAGCATCATGTAGCAGCATTGTGGGCGTGTCCATCTCCCCGACACAAACACTTTAAATCAATCTGATTGGAGGTGACCTGAAATAACTGAACTTTATTATTTATTGATGTGTTTAAGTCCACTGTTGACTCGTCATTAGTGGCTCCTGTTGCTTCCTGGTTCGTGATGTCACAGCTCTTTGAAGATGCCACACGCCTGAATCTGTTACTGGGAACAAACCCAACCAGTTACATCTGTATTCTGGTTGAAAAGTGGCCGACTGGTTGGTGGAAACTAACTACACATGTTTATTCAAGTACAAATATGAGGTACTGGTACTTTACTCGAGTATTTTGAGCCATGTGTTTTAAAGTCTTTACGACACCTGCTGCTGTAAACTGGGACCAATCCTTCACCTTTAACTGGATGTTAGCTCCATTGACCCACTTTAATAGACCAGAATAGAGGCTAATGCTACACGCTGACTCATCATCCAGACGTAAACACGACAATCACATGATCACATCGACTGTCAGGTTAAAGAAAACATGTCTTTGATGCATTTGTGATGTGATAATTGGGGGTGGAGCTTTACGTACTTACTACTTAAAAAGGTACCGTTGGGTACCGGTTCCAAAGTGAACAGTAGCTAACCCTGGACCATGTCTTCCCGCTACAGTTAAGCCTGATTGATCTGTCAGTGGACCAATCAGGTGTTTGAAGCTCATGAAGTGGCCAATAAGGAGACGTTGTTGCTCCTTTCAAACGTTGTCTTCAGCTGTAAGGAGGACAGAATCTGGACCATGTGACTCAGTGATTTTGATCCGTTTCATGTGTTTGGCTGGATCGGAGAAATCTGATCTCAGATCTGAGCCTTTAGCCTGTCAGCAGACTATGAATGTAAAATGTTATTTATTTATTACCCCTGAGGTGAAAGTTTCATTATTCATATTTATATCAAACAAAAAGATTTCATAACCACCAAATTTCTGTCACACAAAAAAATCAGAAAAGAAGTTTTAGTTTATGTCCTCTCTGAGCCTCCATACTGATGAAAACGTGACTGAATCTACATTTCTGGGCAATTGTTCCTTTAAACAGTTCAGTTAGCCACCGTTAGCAGCTTCTAAATGTTAGCCTTCAGCTTGATTCTAGATGACGATGTGACGTTTAGAGGCATCAGGAAAACAAACGATTGGTCCTGTGAGTATATGAACATAGAGACGAGAGCAGGAACGACTGACGTAACTTCATCACATATTCATTTTATAGAATCTCATCAGTCTCCTCTTCATACTGTGTTCTTTCTTTCTTTCTTTCTTTCTTTCTTTCTTTCTTTCTTTCTTTCTTTCTCCGCTGACACAAACTTTAATGAATCGTTTTTATATTCTGCCGTCAGCTGTTGTTTTCCTTTACTATTCCAGTTTAAACCGGTTTCAGTGTGTTTCAGTAGTGTAAACTGAATTGGAGTCATCATCTGGATTTCCTTCCTTCTTCTTGTCCACTGAAATCGTAGGTCCATCGTAGCATCTCTGTGTTTTTATGGGCTGTTTAGATTTTCTACCTGAAGCCATGAGCTGACCTGGGACCTGCTGTAGCAACCAAACTGTTTCATTCCTCCTTTATTTACAGATGTGTGAGATTAAACCTGATTAATTTGAAACCTGATTAATTTGAAACCTGATTTATTTCAAACCTGATTTAATTCAAACCTGATTTATTTTAATGATGTAAACATTTCTCTCTGATGATTCACACGTCTTTTATTTAACGTCTAAAATGACTGTTGATGTAATGAGTATGTAATGATGATGATGATGTGATGATGATGATGTGATGATGATGAGTGAGCAGGAAGCTCTTTTTTTAAATGCCAACTGTCATCTTTCTGTCGTTCTTCATCTCTTCATCCCTCAGCTGTGTGTCATGTGACCCAAGTCGCCGCTTCGCTGTTTATTCATGAGAACTAGTGCCTGAATAATCTTTAATAAAAACTGTCTTCACACTGTCTGCAGCCTTTTCTGCTTCCTGATCGACAGCCTGACCACGCCTCCTTTTAACAAGACCACACCTACCCTTCTGTCTGTCTGTCTTTCTTTCTTTCTTTCTTCACTCAATCTTTTTTTTTCTTTCTTTAACTCAAAACACACCGGAAACAGAGAGGCTGAGATTTCTGACTTTCTACAAACAATAGAACATTAAGACCAGAGGAGAAAGTGTTCTGGAAAGAGGAAAAAAAAGAAAAACAGATGGAAAAAGAGAAAGAAAACAGACAGAAAAAGAAAAAAAAAGAAAACATTGAAAGAAAAAACAAAAAAAGAAACAAAAAAAAAGACAAAATTGAGAAAAAAAGAAAAAAATTAAAACAAAAAAACAAAAAAGAAACAAAGAAAGACAAAATTGAGAAAAGAAGAAAAAAATGGGAAAGAAAAAAAACAAAAACAGAAAGGCTGACAATTCTGACCATTCAGATGAGGAGAACATTTTCCAGAAAGGGGAATGCTTTCTTTCTTTCTTTTTTTTCTTTTTCTGTCTTTCTTTTTTCTCACTTTTGTTTTTCTTTCTGTTTGTTTTTCTCTTTTTTTCTTTTCTTTTTTCTCTTTTTTTCCCCCTTTCTAGAACACTTTCTCCTCCCATGTTATGGTCTGTGGTTTCTAGAAAGTCAAAAATGTCAGCCTCTCTGAGGGCGGAGCTGTGAAAGGTCATCTGTTCTCAGATCTTCTTCACCTCCATTAAAACTCAGAGAGAGAGAGAGAGAGAGAGAGAGAGAGAGAGAGAGACTGGTCCAAGACCAGCTGATTAGAAGGAGAACCATCAAATATTAACATGAAGTAACTGAAGCTGTCAGATGAAGTAGTAGTGAAGTAATAGTACAATATTTCCTTCTGAGATGCCATGGAGTAGAAGTAGTACCTCATACCTAAGTACTGTATTTAAGTACTGTATTTAATGTATTTAAGTACTTTAAGTACTTTAAGTACTCCAGACTCCACCACTGAAACCTGAACATGTGAGTGTCTCGTTTACTAAAGTTGTTTACATGTTTGTTTGTTCCTCTCTTCTCTCGATGGTTTCGACCTTCTGTAGATAAGAGACGATGAGCTGGAGGTTCGGTCCTGAGGGACTCAGCCTCCCTGACAGGGACTCAGTGCAGCTCTTTAAGCCCCTGATAGCGGCTCTATCTGGGTTACCCAGTTCTGCAGCGTGTCCTAGATCAATATGGAAATCAGAAGTTTGAAAATCGGCTCTGGAGGAGGAGGAGGATTTATGTGCCTTCAGCTTCTTCTCGCCTCCTGTTCCAACTGTGATGAGACAGAAATAAACACCTGATTGGCTGAAAACCCCCCCGAACAACTTCATGACATAATCATGTAATTAAGAGATCAAAAGAAAACACGTGTAAATATAGTTTGGCAGCTGTTTTTAATTAGCATGAAATAATTCAGTTTACAGAGATCTGATGAATATATGATAAATAATACAATAATCAATCTGCTTTTATCTCATCAAAACCTTTAATATCTCATTTTATGATGCTATAAGTTGACATCATATGAATTTCCACTAACAGAAAGAATCATATTGAATAATTTAGCAGCCCTGATTTCATTCAGTCATTAAAAACCCTGAAGACTAAAGGTTGACCAAATAATAACTTTAATAATGTAGAATAATAATTAAAACTTTTAATAAAAATGACATTTTATTACTATTTAAAAAGGATCTTAAAATTGTTGCAAATAATTTCATCCCACAAAGTCAGTTGACAACTGAACTCCATTCATTCAATGATCTATTTTAAAAATGTAAAATGGGACTTCCTGCCTTTTATTCTTAATTTTCTGTTATGTTTTAAATTCAAACGGTTCATTATCAACTTTATGAAAGAATATGACATTAAACATCAGACATGACAGTAAAACAAAGTCTGAAACCAGCAGGTCATAATGTTTGTTTTCATAAATGAGACTCTGGAAATATTTCAATATTACACAGGATTAAAATACATTATATATATTCATTAGGTAAAAAAAGAGTATTACATCAATATTTACATACAGCAATGTGTGTAACTTTAAATAAACATCTTATATGGAGCAGTGAGAACACAGATATAATGTTGAAAATATATTTCCCTTCCTCCCTGTGACCAGTTAGCTAGCACTGCTAACTGCTAACATGTCTCTACTGACCACCAACGACCTGAGATCAATGTTTCGGAAAATCATCTAATATTTCTCAGTTAAGTATTAATTATTGAAGTTAATTTTAATTAAAAGGTTTGACTATTCTTTTTATCTGTAGTTTTGTTGGCATTAATCTTCAATAAAACCATAAACTTCATGTAAAAGCAGAAAAATTGACTGAAAGAACTTCAAATGGAAAAATATTGACAAATTTTTTTTGCCTCAGATCTTTAGTGTCTTAAACTGACATGTTTTTTTCTGTTAGTCAGATAATTTAATAATGTCAGAGTGAAATGTTTCTCCAGTCCTGATCAGACGGACGCCGTCGCCTTGTTAGCGTCGCCTCATTAGCATCGTTAGCGTCGCCTTGTTAGCGTCCGCTGTAGATGAAATCTGAGGAGACAAAACAAGTTTATGAAACTCAAAGATATTCTGGTTTTAAATATTATTAACACACATTTACAGTGTGACTTGTTGATTTAAATTTCATGTGATTAATCATTTAAATCTGAGGTGAATATGATTTAAGAAAGTAAAATTTTGATTAAAAAAATTAAATTTACTATTTTACTTAAAGGAATAGTTCAACATTGGGCGACGTCTGCATCCTTCTGAGAGTGAGATGAGAACATTGATATGAATCTTAAGTGTGTGTCAGGTTTTGATTAGCCTAGCTTAGCATAAAGACTGGAAGCAAGGGGAAACTGCTAGCCTGGTTCTATTCAGAGCTCATTTATTAGTGAATAAAACATCAAATCTGTAAACAAACAGAAACGTAAACACATAAAAACCCCTAAAGGTTTTTAGGGCATGGTTCTCACCGCGACAGTACTCGGGGTTGAAGTTTTCGTAGATGGGGTAGAGAGGATTCTCCTGTTCACTGCGATGTTTCCTGGCCCTCAGGACGTCCCGTACACACTGGTGCAGGAAGGAATACTGGCACTGGAACACAGGCGATATGGATCATTAATTCACTGACATTAGATATCAATATTATTATTATTATTAATAATAATGTTGTTTCAGATTTAAAACTCTGTCCTCTGTTATATCTGCTTTAATTCAACATTTCACATTGTTTTAATCTTGTTTTAGTCTATATGGTAATGGTAAAGTCCTGGTTTAGTCCTGTATTTAGTCCTGGTTTAGTCCTGGTTTAGTCTTGGTTTAGTCCTGGTTTAGTCCTGGATCTATCTTACTGCACACCTGAAGTCCAGTACGTGTCTTTTATTATAATGGCTGACATGAGTTTCGAGGTCAGGATGAGGCGGAGTCTCATGTTTCCTGTATGGGGGATGGGGGGCGTACCTCAGTCTGGACCATGTGTTGGCGGTGCAGGCGGAGGTCGAACACACAGCCATAGAGGTCGATGGTTCCTTTAGAGTCCAGTTGCTGCAGGACCCGGTCCAAGGCGATGAACGTCCCGGTCCGGCCGACACCAGCGCTACACACAGAGGGTTCGGCCATAAATCCACATTCAAACAGTAGATCAATCAATCTCATCAATCACACACACCTGCAGTGAACGACGGTGGCTCCGGTGCTGGGTGATCGATCCACGTAGTCCCGGACCGTCCTGACAAACTGGATCAGGGACTGGGTGCACTCTGGGACTCCATGATCAGGCCACACGGTGTAGTGGAAGTGACGCAGCACCCGAGGGTAACTGGAGCCGCTCTCCTGTCAGGATGGATTGATTTCTGATCAGTATATATCAATGAAAACCATAGATTAACGATCAGAAGGTGGAGTCAGAGGGGAGGAGCCAGTACCGAGGTGATCCGGAACTCTCTGATGGTCCATTCAGGAAGGACTGACTCTGACAGCATCTGGATGACTAGATCCCCGTAATACAGGGGCTCCCGGTCCACCGGCCAGTATGGATCACACTTCACCTTGAACACACAACACACACTGAACACACAACACACACTGAACACACAGTGTCAGTTGGTCAGTTGGTTGGTCGATCGGTCGGTGGGTTGGTTGGTTGGTTGGTTGGTCTGTTGGTCGGTCGTGGGTTGGTTGGTTGGTTGGTTGGTCTGTTGGTCGGTCGTGGGTTGGTTGGTTGGTTGGTTGGTCTGTTGGTCGGTTGGTTGGTCTGTTGGTTGGTTGGTTGGTCGGTTGGTTGGTTGGTTGGTTGGTTGGTTGGTTGGTTGGTTGGTTGGTCTGTTGGTTGGTTGGTTGGTCTGTTGGTCGTTTAGTCTGTCGGTTGGTCAGTTTTTCAGAGGGATTATTTGAAGTTATAAACCTAATTTCCTTTCATGAATCCATTAAATTCTGGTGAAGATCTGGATCAGGATGTTGATCCATCAGATTTTCATATTTATATCCTATCCCAGCCCAAACAGTGGAGATGGTTTCCATAGTAACAGGATTCATGATCAGATCAAATCTGGTCTGTAGAGGTTCAGATGTTTAACTCTGCAGCGTCAGATAGACCAAAATAATAAAAGAAGATCAAACTGACTGACCCGCCCCTTCTCCACACACTGTGTCACCATGACAACGTTGTAGACGCCGTGCTCCCACACCATCCGCCAGAAATCGTCCTTGGTGCCGGGCAGCGGTCCCTGGGTGGCGATGTACTCTCTGCGGTAGTTGTTACCCTACACACAAAAACACATACACACACCAGAGATGATGTGTGTTAACAGGTGTGTGAACAGGTGTG
>CM075204.1:21625809-21638309 GCA_037577475.1 Chaunax sp. Z400 | reverse complement strand
ACCCTAACCCTAACCCTAACCCTAATCCTAACCCTAATCCTAACCCTAGCCCAACCCTAACCCTAACACTAATCCTAACCCTAAACCTAATCCTAACCCTAACCCTAACCCTAATCCTAACCCTAACCCTAACCCTAATCCTAACCCTAGCCCAACCCTAACCCTAACCCTAACCTAACCCTAATCCTAACCCTAACCCTAACCTTAACCCTAATCCTAACCCTAACCCTTAACCCTAACCCTAATCCTAACCCTAAACCTAATCCTAACCCTAACCCTAATCCTAACCCTAATCCTAACCCTAACCCTAATCCTAACCCTAGCCCAACCCTAACCCTAACCCTAACCCTAATCCTAACCCTAATCCTAACCCCTAAACCTAACCCTAATCCTAACCCTAATCCTAACCCTAACCCTAACCCTAACCCTAGCCCAACCCTAACCCTAACCCTAGCCCAACCCTAACCCTAATCCTAACCCTAACCCTAACCCTAGCCCAACCCTAACCCTAACCCTAACCCTAACCCTAACCCTAGCCCAACCCTAACCCTAACCCTAGCCCAACCCTAACCCTAGCCCTAACCCTAACCCTAGCCCAACCCTAACCCTAGCCCTAACCCTAACCCTAGCCCTAACCCTAACCCTAGCCCAACCCTAACCCTAACCCTAACCCTAACCCTAATCCTAACCCTAACCCTAGCCCAACCCTAACCCTAACCCTAACCCTAGCCCAACCCTAACCCTAGCCCAACCCTAACCCTAATCCTAACCCTAACCCTAATCCTAACCCTAGCCCAACCCTAACCCTAACCCTAACCCTAACCCTAATCCTAACCCTAATCCTAACCCTAGCCCAACCCTAACCCTAACACTAATCCTAACCCTAAACCTAATCCTAACCCTAACCCTAACCCTAATCCTAACCCTAACCCTAATCCTAACCCTAGCCCAACCCTAACCCTAACCCTAACCTAACCCTAATCCTAACCCTAACCCTAACCCTAATCCTAACCCTAACCCTTAACCCTAACCATAATCCTAACCCTAACCCTAATCCTAACCCTAACCCTAATCCTAACCCTAATCCTAACCCTAACCCTAATCCTAACCCTAGCCCAACCCTAACCCTAACCCTAACCCTAATCCTAACCCTAATCCTAACCCCTAAACCTAACCCTAATCCTAACCCTAATCCTAACCCTAACCCTAACCCTAGCCCAACCCTAACCCTAACCCTAGCCCAACCCTAACCCTAATCCTAACCCTAACCCTAACCCTAGCCCAACCCTAACCCTAATCCTAACCCTAACCCTAGCCCAACCCTAACCCTAACCCTAGCCCAACCCTAACCCTAGCCCTAACCCTAACCCTAGCCCTAACCCTAACCCTAGCCCAACCCTAACCCTAACCCTAATCCTAACCCTAATCCTAACCCTAACCCTAACCCTAGCCCAACCCTAACCCTAACCCTAATCCTAACCCTAACCCTAGCCCAACCCTAACCCTAACCCTAACCCTAGCCCAACCCTAACCCTAGCCCTAACCCTAACCCTAGCCCAACCCTAACCCTAGTCCTAACCCTAACCCTAATCCTAACCCTAATCCTAACCCTAACCCTAATCCTAACCCTAGCCCAACCCTAACCCTAACCCTAACCCTAATCCTAACCCTAATCCTAACCCTAGCCCAACCCTAACCCTAACCCCTAACCCTAACCCTAATCCTAACCCTAAACCTAATCCTAACCCTAACCCTAACCCTAACCCTAGCCCAACCCTAACCCTAGCCCAACCCTAACCCTAATCCTAACCCTAACCCTAGCCCTAGCCCAACCCTAACCCTAGCCCAACCCTAACCCTAACCCTAACCCTAATCCTAACCCTAATCTTAACCCTAGCCCAACCCTAACCCTAAACCTAATCCTAACCCTAACCCTAACCCTAATCCTAACCCTAACCCTAACCCTAATCCTAACCCTAGCCCAACCCTAACCCTAACCCTAATCCTAACCCTAATCCTAACCCTAGCCCAACCCTAACCCTAACCCCTAACCCTAACCCTAATCCTAACCCTAAACCTAATCCTAACCCTAACCCTAACCCTAACCCTAGCCCAACCCTAACCCTAGCCCAACCCTAACCCTAATCCTAACCCTAACCCTAGCCCTAGCCCAACCCTAACCCTAGCCCAACCCTAACCCTGGCCCAACCCTAACCCTAATCCTCACCCTAACCCTAATCCTAACCCTAGCCCAACCCTAACCCTAACCCTAACCCTAATCCTAACCCTAATCCTAACCCTAGCCCAACCCTAACCCTAACCCTAATCCTAACCCTAAACCTAATCCTAACCCTAACCCTAACCCTAATCCTAACCCTAACCCTAACCCTAGCCCAACCCTAACCCTAACCCTAGCCCAACCCTAACCCAAACCCTAGCCCAACCCTAAGCCTAACCCTAGCCCAACCCTAACCCTAACCCTAGCCCAACCCTAACCCTAACCCTAGCCCAACCCTAACTCTAACCCTAGCCCTAGCCCAACCCTAACCCTAGCCCAACCCTAACCCTAATCCTAACCCTAATCCTAACCCTAGCCCAACCCTAACCCTAACCCCTAACCCTAACCCTAATCCTAACCCTAACCCTAACCCTAACCCTAATCCTAACCCTAGCCCAACCCTAACCCTAACCCTAATCCTAACCCTAACCCCTAAACCTAACCCTAATCCTAACCCTAATCCTAACCCTAACCCTAATCCTAACCCTAACCCTAATCCTAACCCTAACCCTAATCCTAACCCTAACCCTGACCCTAGCCCTAACCCTAACCCTAGCCCAACCCTAGCCCAACCCTAACCCTAACCCTAATCCTAACCCTAACCCTAACCCTAACCTTAACCCTAGCCCAGCCCTAACCCTAACCCTAACCCTAGCCCAACCCTAACCCTAGCCCTAACCCTAACCCTAACCCTAACCCTAACCGTAACCCTAGCCCAACCCTAACCCTAGCCCTAACCCTAACCCTAGCCCTAAACCTAACCCTAGCCCAACCCTAACCCTAACCCTAGCCCTAACCCTAACCCTAGCCCTAACCCTAACCCTAGCCCAACCCTAACCCTAACCCTAGCCCAACCCTAACCCTAACCCTAGCCCTAACCCTAACCCTAGCCCTAACCCTAACCCTAGCCCAACCCTAACACTAATCCTAACCCTAACCCTAACCCAACCCTAACCCTAACCCTAGCCCTAACCCTAACCCTAGCCCTAGCCCTAACCCTAACCCTAGCCCAACCCTAACCCTAGCCCAACCCTAACCCTAATCCTAACCCTAACCCTAACCCAACCCTAACCCTAATCCTAACCCTAACCCTAGCCCAACCCTAACCCTAACCCTAACCCTAATCCTAATCCTAACCCTAACCCTAGCCCAACCCTAACCCTAACCCTAATCCTAAACCTAACCCTAGCCCAACCCTAACCCTAACCCTAGCCCAACCCTAACCCTAGCCCTAACCCTAACCCTAGCCCAACCCTAACCCTAACCCTAGCCCTAACCCTAACCCTAGCCCAACCCTAACCCTAACCCTAACCCTAGCCCAACCCTAACCCTAATCCTAACCCTAACCCTAACCCTAGCCCAACCCTAACCCTAAACCTAATCCTAACCCTAACCCTAGCCCAACCCTAACCCTAACCCTAGCCCAACCATAACCCTAATCCTAACCCTAACCCTAACCCTAATCCTAACCCTAACCCTAACCCTAGCCCAACCCTAACCCAAACCCTAGCCCAACCCTAAGCCTAAACCTAGCCCAACCCTAACCCTAACCCTAGCCCAACCCTAACCCTAACCCTAGCCCAACCCTAACCCTAACCCTAACCCTAATCCTAACCCTAACCCTAACCCTAACCTTAACCCTAGCCCAGCCCTAACCCTAACCCTAACCCTAGCCCAACCCTAACCCTAGCCCTAACCCTAACCCTAACCCTAACCCTAGCCCTAACCCTAACAGTAGCCCAACCCTAACCCTAACCCTAGCCCAACCCTAGCCCTAATCCTAACCCTAACCCTAACCCTAGCCCAACCCTAACCCTAACCCTAACCCTAATCCTAACCCTAACCCTAGCCCAACCCTAACCCTAACCCTAGCCCAACCCTAACCCTAGCCCAACCCTAACCCTAATCCTAACCCTAACCCTAACCCTAGCCCAACCCTAACCCTAATCCTAACCCTAACCCTAATCCTAACCCTAGCCCTAGCCCAACCCTAACCCTAGCCCAACCCTAACCCTAGCCCAACCCTAACCCTAATCCTAACCCTAACCCTAATCCTAACCCTAATCCTAACCCTAACCCTAATCCTAACCCTAGCCCAACCCTAACCCTAACCCTAACCCTAATCCTAACCCTAATCCTAACCCTAGCCCAACCCTAACCCTAACCCCTAACCCTAACCCTAATCCTAACCCTAAACCTAATCCTAACCCTAACCCTAACCCTAACCCTAGCCCAACCCTAACCCTAGCCCAACCCTAACCCTAATCCTAACCCTAACCCTAGCCCTAGCCCAACCCTAACCCTAGCCCAACCCTAACCCTAACCCTAACCCTAATCCTAACCCTAATCCTAACCCTAGCCCAACCCTAACCCTAACCCCTAACCCTAACCCTAATCCTAACCCTAAACCTAATCCTAACCCTAACCCTAACCCTAATCCTAACCCTAACCCTAACCCTAATCCTAACCCTAGCCCAACCCTAACCCTAACCCTAATCCTAACCCTAATCCTAACCCTAGCCCAACCCTAACCCTAACCCCTAACCCTAACCCTAATCCTAACCCTAAACCTAATCCTAACCCTAACCCTAACCCTAGCCCAACCCTAACCCTAGCCCAACCCTAACCCTAATCCTAACCCTAACCCTAGCCCTAGCCCAACCCTAACCCTAGCCCAACCCTAACCCTAGCCCAACCCTAACCCTAATCCTAACCCTAACCCTAATCCTAACCCTATCCCAACCCTAACCCTAACCCTAACCCTAATCCTAACCCTAATCCTAACCCTAGCCCAACCCTAACCCTAACACTAATCCTAACCCTAAACCTAATCCTAACCCTAACCCTAACCCTAATCCTAACCCTAACCCTAACCCTAATCCTAACCCTAGCCCAACCCTAACCCTAACCCTAACCTAACCCTAATCCTAACCCTAACCCTAACCTTAACCCTAATCCTAACCCTAACCCTTAACCCTAACCATAATCCTAACCCTAAACCTAATCCTAACCCTAACCCTAATCCTAACCCTAATCCTAACCCTAACCCTAATCCTAACCCTAGCCCAACCCTAACCCTAACCCTAACCCTAATCCTAACCCTAATCCTAACCCCTAAACCTAACCCTAATCCTAACCCTAATCCTAACCCTAACCCTAACCCTAACCCTAGCCCAACCCTAACCCTAACCCTAGCCCAACCCTAACCCTAATCCTAACCCTAACCCTAACCCTAGCCCAACCCTAACCCTAACCCTAATCCTAACCCTAACCCTAGCCCAACCCTAACCCTAACCCTAGCCCAACCCTAACCCTAGCCCTAACCCTAACCCTAGCCCTAACCCTAACCCTAGCCCAACCCTAACCCTAACCCTAATCCTAACCCTAATCCTAACCCTAACCCTAACCCTAGCCCAACGCTAACCCTAACCCTAATCCTAACCCTAACCCTAGCCCAACCCTAACCCTAACCCTAACCCTAGCCCAACCCTAACCCTAGCCCAACCCTAACCCTAATCCTAACCCTAACCCTAATCCTAACCCTAGCCCAACCCTAACCCTAACCCTAACCCTAACCCTAATCCTAACCCTAATCCTAACCCTAGCCCAACCCTAACCCTAACACTAATCCTAACCCTAAACCTAATCCTAACCCTAACCCTAACCCTAATCCTAACCCTAACCCTAACCCTAATCCTAACCCTAGCCCAACCCTAACCCTAACCCTAACCTAACCCTAATCCTAACCCTAACCCTAACCCTAATCCTAACCCTAACCCTTAACCCTAACCATAATCCTAACCCTAACCCTAATCCTAACCCTAACCCTAATCCTAACCCTAATCCTAACCCTAACCCTAATCCTAACCCTAGCCCAACCCTAACCCTAACCCTAATCCTAACCCTAATCCTAACCCCTAAACCTAACCCTAATCCTAACCCTAATCCTAACCCTAACCCTAACCCTAGCCCAACCCTAACCCTAACCCTAGCCCAACCCTAACCCTAATCCTAACCCTAACCCTAACCCTAGCCCAACCCTAACCCTAATCCTAACCCTAACCCTAGCCCAACCCTAACCCTAACCCTAGCCCAACCCTAACCCTAGCCCTAACCCTAACCCTAGCCCTAACCCTAACCCTAGCCCAACCCTAACCCTAACCCTAATCCTAACCCTAATCCTAACCCTAACCCTAACCCTAGCCCAACCCTAACCCTAACCCTAATCCTAACCCTAACCCTAGCCCAACCCTAACCCTAACCCTAACCCTAGCCCAACCCTAACCCTAGCCCTAACCCTAACCCTAGCCCAACCCTAACCCTAGTCCTAACCCTAACCCTAATCCTAACCCTAATCCTAACCCTAACCCTAATCCTAACCCTAGCCCAACCCTAACCCTAACCCTAACCCTAATCCTAACCCTAATCCTAACCCTAGCCCAACCCTAACCCTAACCCCTAACCCTAACCCTAATCCTAACCCTAAACCTAATCCTAACCCTAACCCTAACCCTAACCCTAGCCCAACCCTAACCCTAGCCCAACCCTAACCCTAATCCTAACCCTAACCCTAGCCCTAGCCCAACCCTAACCCTAGCCCAACCCTAACCCTAACCCTAACCCTAATCCTAACCCTAATCTTAACCCTAGCCCAACCCTAACCCTAAACCTAATCCTAACCCTAACCCTAACCCTAATCCTAACCCTAACCCTAATCCTAACCCTAGCCCAACCCTAACCCTAACCCTAATCCTAACCCTAATCCTAACCCTAGCCCAACCCTAACCCTAACCCCTAACCCTAACCCTAATCCTAACCCTAAACCTAATCCTAACCCTAACCCTAACCCTAACCCTAGCCCAACCCTAACCCTAGCCCAACCCTAACCCTAATCCTAACCCTAACCCTAGCCCTAGCCCAACCCTAACCCTAGCCCAACCCTAACCCTGGCCCAACCCTAACCCTAATCCTCACCCTAACCCTAATCCTAACCCTAGCCCAACCCTAACCCTAACCCTAACCCTAATCCTAACCCTAATCCTAACCCTAGCCCAACCCTAACCCTAACCCTAATCCTAACCCTAAACCTAATCCTAACCCTAACCCTAACCCTAATCCTAACCCTAACCCTAACCCTAATCCTAACCCTAACCCTAACCCTAGCCCAACCCTAACCCAAACCCTAGCCCAACCCTAAGCCTAAACCTAGCCCAACCCTAACCCTAACCCTAGCCCAACCCTAACCCTAACCCTAGCCCAACCCTAAACCTAACCCTAGCCCAACCCTAACCCTAACCCTAGCCCAACCCTAACCCTAGCCCAACCCTAACCCTAAACCTAATCCTAACCCTAACCCTAACCCTAATCCTAACCCTAACCCTAACCCTAATCCTAACCCTAGCCCAACCCTAACCCTAATCCTAACCCTAATCCTAACCCTAGCCCAACCCTAACCCTAACCCCTAACCCTAACCCTAATCCTAACCCTAAACCTAATCCTAACCCTAACCCTAACCCTAACCCTAGCCCAACCCTAACCCTAGCCCAACCCTAACCCTAATCCTAACCCTAACCCTAGCCCTAGCCCAACCCTAACCCTAGCCCAACCCTAACCCTAGCCCAACCCTAACCCTAATCCTAACCCTAACCCTAATCCTAACCCTAGCCCAACCCTAACCCTAACCCTAACCCTAATCCTAACCCTAACCCAAACCCTAGCCCAACCCTAAGCCTAAACCTAGCCCAACCCTAACCCTAACCCTAGCCCAACCCTAACCCTAACCCTAGCCCAACCCTAAACCTAACCCTAGCCCAACCCTAACCCTAACCCTAGCCCAACCCTAACCCTAGCCCAACCCTAACCCTAACCCTAATCCTAACCCTAACCCTAGCCGAACCCTAACCCTAACCCTAGCCCAACCCTAACCCTAGCCCAACCCTAACCCTAATCCTAACCCTAACCCTAGCCCAACCCTAACCCTAACCCTAGCCCTAACCCTAACCCTAACCCTAGCCCAACCCTAACCCTAACCCTAGCCCAACCCTAACCCTAATCCTAACCCTAACCCTAACCCTAGCCCAACCCTAACCCTAACCCTAATCCTAACCCTAACCCTAGCCCAACCCTAACCCTAACCCTAACCCTAGCCCAACCCTAACCCTAACCCTAATCCTAACCCTAACCCTAATCCTAACCCTAACCCTAACCCTAGCCCAACCCTAACCCTAACCCTAATCCTAACCCTAACCCTAGCCCAACCCTAACCCTAACCCTAGCCCTAACCCTAACCCTAGCCCAACCCTAACCCTAACCCTAGCCCAACCCTAACCCTAATCCTAACCCTAACCCTAACCCTAACCCTAGCCCAACCCTAACCCTAACCCTAATCCTAACCCTAACCCTAGCCCAACCCTAACCCTAACCCTAGCCCAACCCTAACCCTAGCCCAACCCTAACCCTAATCCTAACCCTAACCCTAGCCCTAGCCCAACCCTAACCCTAGCCCAACCCTAACCCTAATCCTAACCCTAACCCTAATCCTAACCCTAACCCTAATCCTAACCCTAAACCTAATCCTAACCCTAACCCTAGCCCAACCCTAACCCTAGCCCAACCCTAACCCTAATCCTAACCCTAACCCTAGCCCTAGCCCAACCCTAACCCTAGCCCAACCCTAACCCTAGCCCAACCCTAACCCTAATCCTAACCCTAACCCTAATCCTAACCCTAATCCTAACCCTAACCCTAATCCTAACCCTAACCCTAGCCCAACCCTAACCCTAGCCCAACCCTAACCCTAATCCTAACCCTAACCCTAGCCCTAGCCCAACCCTAACCCTAGCCCAACCCTAACCCTAGCCCAACCCTAACCCTAATCCTAACCCTAACCCTAATCCTAACCCTAATCCTAACCCTAACCCTAATCCTAACCCTAGCCCAACCCTAACCCTAACCCTAACCCTAATCCTAACCCTAATCCTAACCCTAGCCCAACCCTAACCCTAACCCCTAACCCTAACCCTAATCCTAACCCTAAACCTAATCCTAACCCTAACCCTAACCCTAGCCCAACCCTAACCCTAGCCCAACCCTAACCCTAATCCTAACCCTAGCCCTAGCCCAACCCTAACCCTAGCCCAACCCTAACCCTAACCCTAACCCTAATCCTAACCCTAATCCTAACCCTAATCCTAACCCTAGCCCAACCCTAACCCTAACACCTAAAACTAACCCTAATCCTAACCCTAAACCTAATCCTAACCCTAACCCTAACCCTAATCCTAACCCTAACCCTAATCCTAACCCTAGCCCAACCCTAACCCTAACCCTAATCCTAACCCTAATCCTAACCCTAGCCCAACCCTAACCCTAACCCCTAACCCTAACCCTAATCCTAACCCTAAACCTAATCCTAACCCTAACCCTAACCCTAGCCCAACCCTAACCCTAGCCCAACCCTAACCCTAATCCTAACCCTAACCCTAGCCCTAGCCCAACCCTAACCCTAGCCCAACCCTAACCCTAGCCCAACCCTAACCCTAATCCTAACCCTAACCCTAATCCTAACCCTAGCCCAACCCTAACCCTAACCCTAATCCTAACCCTAATCCTAACCCTAGCCCAACCCTAACCCTAATCCTAACCCTAAACCTAATCCTAACCCTAACCCTAACCCTAATCCTAACCCTAACCCTAATCCTAACCCTAGCCCAACCCTAACCCTAACCCTAACCCTAACCTAACCCTAATCCTAATCCTAACCCTAACCTTAACCCTAATCCTAACCCTAACCCTTAACCCTAACCATAATCCTAACCCTAACCCTAATCCTAACCCTAACCCTAATCCTAACCCTAATCCTAACCCTAACCCTAATCCTAACCCTAGCCCAACCCTAACCCTAACCCTAATCCTAACCCCTAAACCTAACCCTAATCCTAACCCTAATCCTAACCCTAACCCTAATCCTAACCCTAACCCTAACCCTAGCCCAACCCTAACCCTAACCCTAGCCCAACCCTAACCCTAATCCTAACCCTAACCCTAACCCTAGCCCAACCCTAACCCTAACCCTAATCCTAACCCTAACCCTAGCCCAACCCTAACCCTAACCCTAGCCCAACCCTAACCCTAGCCCTAACCCTAACCCTAGCCCAACCCTAACCCTAACCCTAATCCTAACCCTAATCCTAACCCTAACCCTAGCCCTAGCCCAACCCTAACCCTAGCCCAACCCTAACCCTAACCCTAATCCTAACCCTAACCCTAACCCTAATCCTAACCCTAATCCTAACCCAACTGTGAGGGATCTGGAAACTATCCCCCTCACTAAGGCCAACCTCCAGGGGCGTGTTTTCATGGAGTGCACACATGAGAATGCAGCCACAGCTTTCCAGCAGGTGCCAATTACCTGGTTAGGCTGTACCAAGTAGGTGCAGAGAGGGGAAGTGAGGAAGAGGACATTAAGTTGGACTTTTATGTAGTATTTCTCCAGTTTATTATACATTTTGTTTGTCCTGTATTAGACTATAGTCATTTGTATATTGTATATAGAAATGTGAGGGTCAGGATAATTGTAAATATAAGATTCTGTATTGTGTGGGAGTTTCTATGGGCCCCCACATTCTGTAATGGTACTGGGTTAGATGGGGATAGTTGGCAGGTGTGAGAGAAGAAGAGTTTTTTTTTGTCTGAGAGGGTCAGTCTGAAATGTTTGGCGGTTGAGATCTGCTGCACCTGCAAAGCTACTCTGTCATCACTGCAACTCTTTGGTGAGAATTAGGGACCTTTGGTTATTTCATGGACACAATAAAAAGAAAAGGAATCAGAGCTCTGGAAAAAGAAATCTGCTTGTCTGAAGCTGCTTATTTCTCCACCACACTCTACACCTCAATCCCGCTGGTGCTCATCCTGTTTGTAGGGGTTCATTACCATCAAAACCTTACACCAACCCTAACCCTAACCCCTAACCCTAACCCTAATCCTAACCCTAAACCTAATCCTAACCCTAACCCTAACCCTAGCCCAACCCTAACCCTAGCCCAACCCTAACCCTAATCCTAACCCTAACCCTAGCCCTAGCCCAACCCTAACCCTAGCCCAACCCTAACCCTAGCCCAACCCTAACCCTAATCCTAACCCTAACCCTAATCCTAACCCTAGCCCAACCCTAACCCTAACCCTAACCCTAACCCTAATCCTAACCCTAATCCTAACCGTAGCCCAACCCTAACCCTAACCCTAATCCTAACCCTAAACCTAATCCTAACCCTAACCCTAACCCTAATCCTAACCCTAACCCTAATCCTAACCCTAGCCCAACCCTAACCCTAACCCTAACCCTAACCTAACCTAACCCTAATCCTAACCCTAACCCTAACCTTAACCCTAATCCTAACCCTAACCCTTAACCCTAACCATAATCCTAACCCTAACCCTAATCCTAACCCTAACCCTAATCCTAACCCTAATCCTAACCCTAACCCTAATCCTAACCCTAGCCCAACCCTAACCCTAACCCTAACCCTAATCCTAACCCTAATCCTAACCCCTAAACCTAACCCTAATCCTAACCCTAATCCTAACCCTAACCCTAATCCTAACCCTAACCCTAACCCAACCCTAACCCTAACCCTAGCCCAACCCTAACCCTAATCCTAACCCTAACCCTAACCCTAGCCCAACCCTAACCCTAACCCTAATCCTAACCCTAATCCTAACCCTAACCCTAGCCCAACCCTAACCCTAACCCTAGCCCAACCCTAACCCTAGCCCTAACCCTAACCCTAGCCCTAACCCTAACCCTAGCCCAACCCTAACCCTAACCCTAATCCTAACCCTTATCCTAACCCTAACCCTAACCCTAGCCCAACCCTAACCCTAACCCTAATCCTAACCCTAACCCTAGCCCAACCCTAACCCTAACCCTAGCCCAACCCTAACCCTAACCCTAGCCCAACCCTAACCCTAGCCCTAACCCTAACCCTAGCCCAACCCTAACCCTAACCCTAGCCCTAACCCTAACCCTAGCCCTAACCCTAGCCCAACCCTAACCCTAACCCTAGCCCAACCCTAACCCTAATCCTAACCCTAACCCTAACCCTAGCCCAACCCTAACCCTAACCCTAGCCCAACCCAACCCTAACCCTAGCCCAACCTTAACCCTAATCCTAACCCTAACCCTAATCCTAACCCTAACCCTAACCCTAACCCTAGCCCAAC
>CM075204.1:21580809-21613309 GCA_037577475.1 Chaunax sp. Z400 | reverse complement strand
AAGTGGGGGGGGAAATATTGACTCCGCCCCCTTTATCTGGAGCCACTCAAAAATTCAATGACCTCTCAATTAAATAGTTTATGTGTAATCTAGAGTAACGCTGGTGAAAACATAAATAACAATTTATTACCTCCCCGAGGAAGTTCTGTTTTCAGTGTCCATTTGTTTGTTTGTTTGTTTGTCCCAGTAAACATGAATGGGGCCAACAAACAACCCTGTAAAGTTTAATGTAGGTATCTGTTCTACTTTAATCTGTAAATACAAATCTTAAAAAGCTACTGATGACCTCGTGAACCCAAGACAGCAGACCACTTTCACATGGCGGCCATTTTCCTCTGACATCACGCTCCAGGTGGGAAGCTAAACGGTGGGGTAAAGTCGTACTGATGTGTTCCAAACAAATCTGATAAGATGACGAATAGGAATAATCTGAAGGTAAAGAAACGTATTGATAACAAATCATTTACTGTAAGCTAATGTTAGCATTCGACCACTTCCTAGCTAACGAGAACACGCATTCCAGCGTAGTAGTAAAATGTCCGCCAGGTGACTGTGGACTATTTACTGACGTTAATGTTTCAGACATTTTCCACCTACTCGTCCTGACGCTCCTCTGAATTGGCTGGCTTGTGACAGCAGGCCCGCCCCTGGCTCCGCCCCCACTGATGGTTGCCACGGTGAAGTTGTAGCGTCGTCCTGGAAACATCCCACCCAGGACGCGGCTGGTCAGGTGAATCTTTGTGATTGACAGGTGGTCTGGAGGAGTCCACAGCAGGCGGAAACTGTCATAGTCACCGGAGGCGGGACCAGACCACGACAGCTCTATGGTGTCATTGGTTGGTCCTTGTTTGACGGACAGGTGGGTGGGTGGCTCTGGAGCTGGAGGGAACTAAATATTAACTACAGGTACCAATACTCTGAAAGTATTATCTACTCTGTTTATCTGTACCTGTGCGTCCAAATGCCGAGATGTTATTGGTCAGTTCTCCGCTGTGTGTGATGACCTCAGCGCGGTACAGCCTACCAGGAATCAGTCCAGAGAACATGTGACTTGTGTGCTCCGCCCCAAGAGTCTGAGCTCCAAGAGTGGCTCCAGAGATGTCGTACAAAACCACCTATAAAAACAAAAACAAAAAATAAATACAATATTAAAGTTGTAAGCAGCGTTGTTGGGCCCTCGCACTCCAGCCCCCGTCAGGGCGTGTGCCCGTTTGGCCGTGCGCCAACTTCAGCCTCACTACGGCATACCTTGATCAATGCAAGGCTCTGTATCTGCATGTATTATTGACACTGATGGAGGGATTGCGATTTGCCTCGTTTTGTCCACTATGTGGCACTAGACACCACCTAATAATTTTGACTGGTCTTTCACTTTATCATGTGAAGCCCACACCATGAAAATGTAATCAAAAAGAAATAAAAAATGTCACATGAGACATTTTTGCATTTGCCAGCAGGTGGCGCTATCACTGTTACTCAATATTTTTATGTAGATGTCTTCAGGGTGGGACTTTAAACATATCTACCAAGTTTCATACATGTAGGTTAAACAAAGACTCGGATATGCTTATTTGAAGTTTTCCAGGGGGCGCTGTGGAGCCATTTTGCCACAACCGATCCTGTAAACCATATGAGATCAAAAGTACTACCACCTTTGACGAGTGTGTCAATTTTGGTGAACATCTGAGCTTCCCTGGCCTCTCAACACCAACTTCCTGTTTGTTTGAAGGCCTTGGTCTGGGACACTTTTTTGTCTGTCTCGGTCAGTTACATATGTGTACCAAGTTTCGTACATGTACGTTAAACTGGAGGCAGGGGCTGCACTTTAGGGGAGGCTAGCGAGCCATTTTGCCACAACCATTTCCAATCACCATGTCACACGTAAATTTCACACCCGACTAATTTTTCTGCCAACTTTCATGAGTTTTGAGTATGGGGAAGTCCCCAAAAAGACAATTCATTTGGCAGAAGAATAGCAATTCCTGGCAGAACAATAGGGTCCTCGCACGCTTAGTGCTCGGGCCCTAATTAGAGTCAATAAAAATAAAAGAAATCAATCAGAAAAAGATATTTTAAGTGAGCCTGATATTTGGTTTGTAGCTCCATAATAATAGTGTAGTACTAAGCATTGATAGCAGTATCATTGAGGTTCATAGGCTACATGCTGTAAACCTGTTAGCATCACTAGAAGCAGCACAGATTTTACTACATTTTCATGTCAACATTATGGATGTGGAGTAAAAAGAGAGGGAGTGAGAACAATTTAAAGAGAAGGTTTTAGACCATTTTACAGCTGACCTCCACTCTAATAATGATGTCACCACTCTAATGATGATGTCACCATTCTCACAATGATGTCACCACTCTAATGATGATGTCACCACTCTAATAATGATGTCACCACTCTAATGATGATGTCACCACTCTAACTGTCAACATTCCCCCATTCTAAAATCTGAAACCAGCCAAAATGACCCCAAACCTAAACTGGGATTTCATGAAAACCAGTCTACATATCAAAATGTCCATTTAGTCCAGTAAAGTCCAGAGTCTGGAGACCAGTTTAAATTTTTAATCATGTTTCTATGTTCAGGTGTTGTGAAGCAACATGGCCCCAAAAAGAGGCGGGGCTAACCTCTGGTCAGGTTGGTTTAACTTTATTTCTTGTGAGACAATTTTTCTTAGTATTATGCTAAATTTGTGGAAACAGTTTTGTGAATTGTTACCAGGAGACGTAGAAGAAACGATTCCTGATAAATCTGCATGTTTTACTGTATTTTTTGTGTGCTTGCAAAGTTACAAAAATAAACACCATCTAATCACCTGATAGCTGCTCCAGCTTCCCTCTGTGTGACACCAGCTGACCGTCAGTCTGTCCGTCCGTCCTGAACTCTGAACCTCCAAAGAAGAAACAGTGGACGGAACTGAAAAGAAAAATGATGGTGAGGAGGGAAAAATAAAAAGAAAGAAAAATGCAGAATATAACGGGTAACATGAAAAATAAAAGATGTTTGAAAGTGAAGATGATAAATGGGTCCAAACGTGACTCACCAGTTCTGACCAGTATAGACGAGTCACTGGTCATGCCTCGGCTCCAGCTCACCACCTGTAGTCGGTACAGACGTCCTGCCGTCAGGCCGGAGAACACACAGCGGTCTGCAGACCGACCCACCTTCTGCAGGTCCACCAGCTCCCCCACCGTCTGCACACAGGAACCAGCTAGAACACCTTCACGTTTTATCGTCATGATGTGTCAGGAAATATGATCCCACCTGGTGATGCTCCTTCTGTCTGTGATTGGCTGTCGCCTCGCTGACGCTGTAGAGTGACAGGTCGTAGATGTCGACCTGGCCATCCGAGGGGCACCAGGAGAAGGAGACCGAGGAGGTGTTGACCGAGGTGACGGTCAGATTAGTGACTGCCGACGGACCTGAGAGATAAAATGATGTCATCGTTGACACCAGGTGTTAAACCCAGATCCAGGTGCACCTGGGACAAAAACGTCCTCTAACATGTTCTACGGTAGCGACTTACGTGTTTGTCCCTCTGCTGTGGCCTCCAGTGACGGGACGCCGCCGCTCAGCGTCACCAGCCTCACACGGTACCACCTCCCCGGCGTCAGACCCTCCAGACGCTCGCTCCGACTCTCCAAAGACACCGTCTGATTGGCCAGAATGACACCGGCCTCATCAAGTAGCTGCAGACCGTATCCGTCGAACACGCCCAGCGGCCTCTCCCAGCTGACCGTCAGACTGTGGGTGGTGTGGTCGTTGTCCGCCTGCAGGGCTGTGACTCTGGCCGGAGCTGAGGAAAACACAATAATCAATGCTGATCAATAACAACTGATCTTATCATTGATCTTTCATCAAACAGTCTCTTACCAGTCCTGCCAGTGGCTGTGTTGCTGTTGATCAGCTTCCCACTCACTGATTGGATGGTCAGGGTGTAGGCGTGGCCTGGGACCAAATCCAGGAAGTCCAGTGAGGAGATGTGTTTCGGGACGGGACGAGTCTCAATGACAGCGCCATCCTGGAAACAGGATGAAGTGTAAAGAAAACCTATGTTAGAGAATCGAGGTACGTTTTTAAAATGTTTTGTTCGTTAAGTTTTGCAGGAATTTAACTCCATAACCTCCATTTATTTCCTGTATGCTGTAATTCTTTCAGAGTGGAGCTGATCTTGACTCACCATAGTGGACAAGGAGACGATGTACATGTCCAGGTCTCCATCTCCAGGAGTCCAAGAGACCAGCAGCCCCCCAGAGGAGTCAGAGAGGCCTGGATGAGGAGACAGGTGGAGGTTCCCTACAGCACTGGGAACTGAATAGGAGATACTGGTTTTAGATCTGGACTCCAGAGGTTTCAAATAAAATCCACAGGATGGCCTCACCTGTCCGTCCCTCGATGAACTGAGCTCTCTGATACATTCCGCTGAACGTCGACACCACGATCTTATAAAGCCGCCCTGGGGTCAGAGAGGTCAGGCAGTGATGTCGCACCTCGCTGCCCAATATGACCGGAGGGAAAACGCGGGAGTCGTTGAAGAGGAGAGTGACCTGAAGACAGGAGACAACGGTGGAACAGCAGGACTGAAACTCGTCAGAGACGATCGTAAGACTCAGAAATAAACATGTTTGTCGTCAGCATAAAGGTAAACAAAAAATATTAGTATTTATACGCACACAGGTCCTCTGAACACAGCTTGTCCTGAATAACTACCAGACATCTCCAAAGACACAAACACACCTCATAGTGGTCCACGTCTCCGGGGGCGGGGTTCCAGGTGACGGTCAGATCACCTGTTCCTGCGTTGCCAAGCGACAGATTCCCAACAGCAGCTGGAACTGAGGGAGGACGAGATGTGAGGTCTAAATAATCCAACAGATGGTGAAGGTGTTTGTTTCTGACTCACAGGTGCGTCCGTCGGTCGACACGCTGCTCACGTAGTCTCCGCTCCAGGTTTCCACGGTGACCGTATAAAGCCTCCCTGGCGTCAGAGACGAGAAGACGCACTCGTTGTGTCCCGCGGAGATGCTCTTGTTCTGCAGGACGCTGTGGTTGTAACGGATCAGAACCATGTAGCGGTCCAGATCTCCAGCTGCATGACGCCAGTAGACCTGAGAGGAAAAAACAAAAAACGAAAAACAAAACAGTTCCACCAATCACAACAAAGAAAAACAGTCGGAAAGTTGGAAAGAGCAGTGTGGCATCTTGGGAATTGTTGTTTTCACTGTTAATCAACCTCCACTGCTGCTGAAAATGGATAATTGAGTTGCATAATGTTCAACCAATAGGAACAATGTAGTGAGCAAACAACAACAACTTTGTGTTTTGTTCCATTGTCTCCCGTTATGAGCTGTGGTTTCCACGGCTAACATTTAACAATGGAGGATGATGGTGCTGTATCATTGGCTCATGTTTCAACCAATCAGAGAAAGGTTCCTCTGGTGTAGGAGCTAACGCGGTTAGCTTAGAGGCTACAGTGAAGATTTCCTCCTAAAAATGGTGTAAATAACGTCAGTCTGGGATCTTCTGCAGATGGTGAGCAGATACTGAACGAATTCTGAACAATCGACTGACCTTGAGGAAGTCGTCTCGTGCAGAGTGAACAGCTGTCGGGTTCTGGACCGTCGCAGGTTCTACAAGACAAAACATCCAATAAAATACCACGTATGTTTCACTAACATGACCACGATCATGACGCGTGCTCACGTGTTCGCGCTTGAACCGTTGTGGCGTTCTCCAGGCTGCCGCTCCTCGTCACTATGACAACCGAGTACAGTCGCCCAGCAACCAGCGAGCTGAAGGAGCACTCCGGCGACGAGGAGCGGGACACGGCCAGTGTGTGGATGGGACGACTCCCATCCTGAAGACGAACCAGGTAGCTGTCTGCCACGCCCAACGCCGGACGCCACGACACCTGCAGAGCGTCCGACCTGCCGCCGTTAGCAACCTTTACCTTGGAGACCGCCGACGGGGCTGAAAGGAAAAGATGACTGTTAAAACCATCAGTGATCACATGACAGGTTCAACTGTACTTTATCCACCAGAGGGCGCCGTATGCACATAAATAACATATATACAACAACACATAACACACTATCTATCTATAGATACCAGCTACACATCACAGAACCTCGTATTTAACTGGATGGGGCGGGGTTTTGTTTTCTTTACCTGAGTGCTGATTGGTTGGCAGTCTCCTATTGTGTTATAAGGTCTGGTTTATTTTCAGTGAGCAGGAACCCTTTGAGCTCTGGGTGGGGCTGATCTTTGGTATTTCAGCTATTGTTCTAAAAACTCTCCTGTGGCTGATGCACAACAGCTTCACCTCCGATCATGTGACCCCAGTGGGTCACATGATGGTCGGGGAGGTAAACAAACCACATTCTACTTTATCTTATTTCCATCTTCTGTTTTAATCCAATCTTGAAACATGTTGAGTTTCCTCGATGTTTAAAGCTGATTAACAAAAACATAACATGTTACATCAATTAAATTCAATTTATATTCTGATTAAATTAAATTAATGCGAATTTATACATAAACCTGACGTGTTTATTATTTATGTCTTATACATAAAGTAAATCATTTATTCCTCTGAAATTAATCACAGTTATTACATTTATTCACATCGACTCAACATGAAGTAAAACACTAAATATGACCCTGAATTTATGCCACAATAACAAATAAAGATTACACTTCTAATTCAAATTAATTAATTAAACATATGGAATTAGATTTTTTTTATTAGAAAAATGTAAACTATGATCAAATTTAAATTAGATGAATTAAACAATCAGAGATTTAAAAAATTTGATAATCATACAATTAGGTGAAATTATACAAAATTAACATCTAAAATGAGATATATTGTGAATAAGATTAGTTTAAAATTAAATTTACTGATTAAAAACATAATTAAATAAAATATTTTAAGTAAAGAGTCTTAATTAAATTTCTGTAAAAACATTCTAATAATCGTCTTAAACTCATCAGAGATAAAATAATGATAATAATTATTATATTTCCAGCTATGACATCAGGGGCGACTCACCGGTGCGTCCCTCCAGACCAGTGGTCTCAGACTGCACCCCCCCACTGATGGCGGCGGCCTGCAGCCTGTAGAGGGCGCCAGGGGTCAAACCAGTCAGCAGCAGAGAAGAAGAACCGAGAGGAACGCTGTGGTTCTGAACCACGACGCTGAGGGGAACAAGAACAGTCACAACGTCGGTGTTACACTGGAAACCGTCACCTGTCTCACCTGTGTCACCCTATCAAAATAAAAGTCCAATAAATTGTGTAACATAACTGTTTTCTTCTTCTCTCTTTTATCAATGACCTCCCCTCAGATTCATGTTGGGACCCTTAGAGGGCGCCAAACCACATGTTGAGAACCACAGGGTTAAATTTACAGACAGGTGACATCATCACCTGTCTCTCAGCAGCGTCAGAGAGTACGAGTCCACGTCTCCTGGAGGATTCTCCCATGATGCCTGGAGGCTGGAGACGCCGGAGCTTCTCAGAGTGATGGTACGCAACGCCATGGGAACTGCAACACACACACACACACACATGCACACAGACACATGCACACACACATGCACACACACACATGCACACACACATGCACACACACACATGCACACAGACACATGCACACACACACATGCACACAGACACATGCACACACACACATGCACACAGACACATGCACACAGACACATGCACACAGACACATGCACACAGACACATGCACACACACACATGCACACAGACACATGCACACAGACACATGCACACAGACACATGCACACACACACATGCACACAGACACATGCACACACACACATGCACACAGACACATGCACACACACATGCACACACACACATGCACACAGACACATGCACACACACACATGCACACAGACACATGCACACACACACATGCACACAGACACATGCACACACACACATGCACACAGACACATGCACACACACATGCACACACACACATGCACACAGACACATGCACACACACATGCACACACACACATGCACACACACACATGCACACAGACACATGCACACACACATGCACACACACACATGCACACACACACATGCACACAGACACATGCACACAGACACATGCACACACACATGCACACAGACAGTAAATCTCTGCAATTATTTCATTTGTTCACATCCACTCAACACAATAGAAAAACACTGAATGTGATTGCTTACAATGAATTTATATCATAAAATTAAATAGGAATTTGACATGTAATTCAAATAAATTAATTCTATAAAAAAATTAAAAATTAAAAATTAGACAAATTAAAAAATTTAAAGTAAATGAATTCAGAAAAAAATTAAATTAGATAAATTAAAAAACATTGATACAATTTATGAATAAAAAAAAATGTAAAATGAGATAAAATACCAAATTAGAAAAAATATTTAATAAGCTACATTGAAATTTGGATAAATTTAATATTTAAAGGAAAATAGAAGTATTAACATAGTACTCTAACGTGGTACTTTTACCATTAGGATCCATTAAACACACTAACACACCTGTCCTCCCCTCCACAGACACAGAGCTGTTCAGCCTCCAGCTCCTGGTCGTCACGGCGATGGTGTACATCCTCCCAGGTGTGAGGACATTAAAGGTACACTCCCTCATGTTTGGCTCCACCTCCCTGGTATCCACGGTAACGTTACCTGTGGAACACAGGATTAACGATGAATCTAAAGTGACGTCTGAAACGGGCAATGATGTATCATTTTGATGGTCACCATGGCGAAGGGTCAGGACGTAGCTGTCCCGTGACCCAGATGGGGCGTGGCTCCACATGGCGCTGAGCGACGTCTCATCAGAGTGTCGTATGTGGAGGTCCGCCACCGGCGCCGGAGCTGCAGAGAGTTTTAATATTCAATACATCTGTAGTAGTACTGCAGTAACTTATGTATTCGCTGTGTTTCTACTGTAATACCTCTAAAGTATGTTAAAGTATGTTTTGATGTATTTTTATGATTCTGAATAAAATTGTCTATTTTTAGGTTAATTTGCTGTGTATTTTACGTTATTTATTTATATATATTATTTATTTATAATTCATTGAACTCAAATACAGTATTGTTTATTATTCATGTAATTATATATGTAAAGTATATATTTCTGTTATGTATTTCTGTAGTTGTATTTTTTTTTTACATTTTTCATTTACAGACATATTTTATCTTTTATATTTGTAGAGTTGTTTTTTCTTTATGTTCAGGTTTTGTCACATATTTTTGTTTCTATATTATCTCTCATGTATTTCATCTGTCTTTCAGTCTATTCCTGTTTTTGTATCAATTTCACTCATACATACATTCATGCAGTAATACATGTACTGTATATATTTTCTGCCATATATTTCATTTATACTTCTTAAAGGTTATTTTTGGGGTATTTTCAGTTTTACTGGACGGACAGAACAGGAAGTCTGTCTAGATAAATAAAAGTACTTTGTCAGGTATATTTTTGCAGTACTCTGACCTGTCGCTCCGTCACAGCTGCTCTCCACCATCAGTCCTCCGCTCTCCACCCTCAGCACAGCTCTGTACATCCTCCCAGGCGTTAGTCCGGTCCCAGAGAAGCTGTGGTTGGCCGCCTCTCGGTCCGGAGCGGCGCTGACTAACTGCTGGGAGCCATCGAACAGGAACAGCCTGTAGCTCTCCCAGCGGCCAGCGGGGGGCGTCCAACACAGGAGGAGTCCACCGGGGGAGGAGGGGGAGGGAGACAGGGAGAGGAGGGACGCTGCCGCCGGAGCTGGAGACGCGATGGAGGAAAGAAAAGATTAAAGAAAAGGAAAAAGGAAAAGACGGAAAAAGTCAAACAAACTCACCTGTCCAGGCGGTGACTTCTGATTGGTTCGTCAGCTTGCCGCTTCTGGATGTCACCACAACCTGATAGGCTGACCCAGGAGTCAGCTGTTCGACAGCGACCTCTGTGGCGTCCGGAGGAAGTGTCGTCTCCCAGCGGCTCGTGCCATTGGTCGACAGGGTGACGACGAGGGCGTCCAAGTCTCCTTCTGGCTGTTGCCATGACAACAACAGGCCTGTGCTGTTGCCGTGGGCGGTGACGTTTGAAGCAGCAGCAGGAACTAGAAAAAGATTGACATGTGAGATTTATGTCCTTCCTGCTTTCTGTCCAGTTTTCTTCTTCTTCTTCTCTACCTGTCTGAGCGGTGATGGCGGCGCTGCTCTGCAGCCCCCCAGCCTCCGTCACTATGGAAACATTGTACAGTCGTCCTGGCAACAGGTGGCGGAGGGCGTGCTGCGTTGCAGTGCTCTCTAACGTCTCGTTCATCAGCAGACCTGCAGAGAAGAAGAGTCACATGACTTCACCAGCAGCGTGTGACAGGAAGTACTCTGTGAGTACTCTGTGAGTACTCTGAATACTCCACTACATCTAACAGGGAAATATTGTACTTTTACTCAGCTGCTGTTGATTCACAAAAAGTGTTTTCATCATGCAGAAGCATTTGATGTTCTTGTTGCCGGGGGCGACAGGCCTACCTGTACGATCCCACAGCTGCAGCCTGAAGCGCTGCGTCCTCCCCGGGCCGGCCTGCCAGGAAAGACCCAGGCTGCTGAAGGTCCTGGAGGTCAGCGCTAGGCCGCTCACTGCTGACGGCTCTGAGGAACAACAGTCAGAAAGGAGGTTTTAAAAATCCACATTCTAGAGCTCAGTCAGTAAACGCCTCATAATCTGAACACAAAGACGCAGAACAGGAAGTTCAACCGATCAGAGTTCATCTCCCATTCCCTTTAAAAGCCAGGTGAGTCTCCACCTGCAGCGCTGCTGTTTAAACAGGTATGTGATCCTCCGCCTGCTGGACTGTTCCTTTAAGGTGGGACTGTTCCTTTAAGGTGATTTATGTGTTCTAAACATGACAGCAGGTCTCTGAGAGCTCTCTGCTTCCTGCTTTGGGTTTTCCCACAACGCCTCTGTGAGTGTTTGTGGCACCGCTGGTGCTTCAAACTGAGGTGGAACAATATTATCAGACGGCGACATCACAAACAAAAAGTCAGAGTCGCTCCGTCAGCAGCTCCACGTTCAACCGAGACATTTTTACATCCGTCTCTAACGGTTTTAGGTTCAAACATAAGAAGAACAATCATAATAATATAATAATAATATTATAATAATAATAATAATAATAATATAATAATAATATTATTATTATAATAATATAATAATAATAATAATAATAATATAATAATAATAACATAATAATAATAATAATAATATAACAATAATAATAATAATAATAATAATAATAACAACATAATAATAATAAAATAAACCTGCAGAGGTCATGTGACCACTAACCCTCGTGTTGTGTTCACATCCAATGTGAAGCGAAACTTTTTCGCATCAGCCGTGAGGAGACACGAAGTCATGGTCAGCGACATGTATGACCTGAGTCATGTGAGCAACATGCTTGATGACGGAAAGAAACATTGTTGGTATCGTTCTTCGCTGAGTGATGGGAGTAAACTGAAATGAATCTGTGATGACATACATGTGACTAAAGCAAAGTGAAAATTTGCTCCATGTTGGGTGAGAACCCGCCATTAGTGGTGGCAGCAGTCAAAGATAAGAAAGCACAAACATCACAGAAGAAGAAGGTTTAACTCAGCGCAACCATGAGAGCAGAAACACCCTGTTTCCTCCAAACACGCCCTCACAGCCTTTCCCACAGAACAAAGGAACAATGGAGGCAGGAAATGCCTGAACCCGGCGCTCTGCCCACGATGGAAACACTCAGCCAGGGTCCAACTTCTGTTCTGGAGGCTGGCCAACGGGGACGGTTTACTGCTCTCAGATCAGCCAATCACTGAGCTGCACAGAGAGGAAGGTCGTTTCACTTCAAACGACGAGACAACACAACCTGCAGGTACAGGAAGGTCCAGAACAGAAAACCTGAGTCTGCTCCAATCAGGCTCGTTTATTCCTGCTGCAGTGGAGGGACACCTGCAGCAAACCCCGCCCCCTAAACTTCTGAGGAACAGGTCCGCCTAATAAATGAGCTCTCTTTAAAAGTTTCATAAAGTGCTGCAAACTGAATGCAGATGTGAACCTATGGGGGACTGGGTGAGGACTCACTGGTGTGCAGGGTGAGGTTCATCGTCTCCTCGTCTCTCTGTGATTGGATCTGAAGCTGGTAGCTGGTTCCAGGCTCCAGGTGATCCAACAGGCAGGTGAAAACATCTCCTACCTCCTCGTTCCCTCCATCCTCGACTCCTAGCTGGTTGGTTCCTTGGTACTTTGCTCCTGTCTCCACCTTCACCTCCTCCTCCCCTCCAATCTTGTTAGTCTCCATCTGCTCATCTCCTCCTCTTCCTCTTCCTCTTCTGCACTCTGCACCATCTCCTCCGGCATCTGGAGAGGTCAGCATAAAGGAGCAGTCCTGTCCAGGTGTGGTGACCGTCAGTGATATGGAGTCCAGACCAGATACTGGTTCAGACACCGAGATGCTGCAGAGGATGGAGGGAACATCTGCTCTCGTCTCATCCTGAAGGAGAAACAAGAGAAGGTTTAAGAAGAACAGCTGTCAATCACTGGATCCATGTTTTAACCTGACTGAAGGTCTCAAAGCACCGACGCATTTACAGCCATCTGTTTTTATCAGCATTTTAACATATTCAAACAAATAACTGAGTAGAAACAGCAAAAATTCAACAAAGAAGGAGAAAATGTAGCCAAAATAAGGTTTTTATGTTTGGATGAGGAGGAAAAGTTGGAGAATCGATTAAAGCAAAATGCAGCAAAGGCCATAAACGACCCAAACATTTTTTGTCCCATTTCCAAAAAAGTTGGGACAGGGTTTAAAAAAAAAGAAGTATATTTGCAACATTTCAATGAGGGACTTTTACCAGGCAGGAAATTTAGCTTCTCCATAAGGCTAATGTCAATGTTAGCTTCTCCAGCAGGCTAATGTCAATGTTAGCTTCTCCAGCAGGCTAATGTCAATGTTAGCTTCTCCAGCAGGCTAATGTCAATGTTAGCTTCTCCAGCAGGCTAATGTCAATGTTAGCTTCTCCAGCAGGCTAATGTCAATGTTAGCTTCTCCAGCAGGCTAATGTCAATGTTAGCTTCTTCTTTCACAGAGTGGTGAACCCCTCTCCATCTTTACTTCAGACAGACTCCGCCTCTCTGATGCTCTTTTTATACCCAACCATGTTACTAACCTGTTGACAGTTAACCTCATTAATGCTGAGCTGATCCACCAGCTGTTTTCTTTTAGCATTTCACTACTTTTACAGTCTCTTGAAACTTTTTAGAAATGTGTTGCTGGCATCAAATTCAAAATGGGCTTATCATTTTCAAAAAACTTCAACATTTGATATGTTGTTTTTGTGCTATTTTCAATTAAATATGGGGTTTCATCATCAATCATCACATTCTGTTTCTATTTACATTTTACACAGCGTCAACGTTTTTGGAAACGGGGTTGCATATTTAGAGGTTTGGTATCTATGAGTGAATAATTTGGTGCATATTCAAATAAAAATTCTGATTTATCAGATTTAAATAGGATCACATGATTCCGGATGTAGGAGGAGGTTTACAGCAGATATCAGGCTAACCTCAGGCTAACCTCAGGCTAACATCAGGCTAACCTCAGGCTATGTTGTTGTTGAAAATGATCTCAATGTTTTTGTAGTGAAAGAAAAGTCCAACATTTTTACATCCTCTCTATCTGTGACTCCAGCTGGTACATTAGCATTCAGTTAGCTTATATCTGTTTTTGTCTTGCAGGTAGCATACATTAGCTTGTGTTAGCTCATGTCCTTGTAAGGTAGCATAAAGTTAGCTTACGTCATTTTTTTTAATTTTTAGGTACTATAAATTAGCTTGCGTTAGCTCAAGTCCTTGTAAGGTAGCATACAGTTAGCTTGTGTTAGCTTTTGTGTTGGAGGTAGCATAATTTAGCCACATGCACATCTGTGCTGAACTGAAGAGGTTAAAATGTTCTTTAAATCAAGTCGTTTTTGTTTATTATTTAGAGACTCTGTTCACATTCAGAAACTCATTTATTTTTCTCTAATGTTTTCTGTCATTAATAGATTACTATTAGAATTAATCAAAGTTATTAAACTATTATAATTACCAGCCAATCAGAATTCATTGAGTGTTTTAAACCCCCCCAAAAAAGTAAAAAATATTCATAATGGTGGAAACTGTGTTAGTCTTTAGTTTATTAATCATCTCATTAATACAGATTCAGTTAAAACAGACGTTTCTTCATATTTTGAGAAAAGTAAAATATCTGGTTAAAAATTTAATTATTTATTAGTTTCACCAACATACTTTGTAAATTATGACTTACAATCACTGAGAATATGAATTCATTCAAACAGCTTTGAAAGTGGGTGATAGATTACAGTAACACGTGTTTTTATAAAGATGTTTGTGGAGTTTTGTTTATAGAATTAAATGTTGAAAGCACATTTATTTAATTTCCTTTTAGATGAGACATTTTAAAAGACGACCTTCCTTCTTTACTTGTCTGGATGGTTTACAGACTCACCAGCAGCAGCAGTGAAGTCAACCACAGGCTCCAGAGACAACTGGGAACTTTACACTTCAGCATTTTGATCCTGGTTCAGATCCTCAGACGGATCCCAGTCCACCATAATCATCAGGCTGCGGTGGAAGACGTGTGTTTGTGTTTATCCGTCTGTTTGTCTGCAGAGGAGGAAAAGTCCTTCTGGAACGGCAGGAAGTCAAACTGGTTAAATATCCTCTAAAGAACGATTAAATCCTCTTTGACAGATGAGTCCAGATATTTCATTTCTCTCGTCCTCCTCCGTTTCTGTCCATCCTCAACTCAAAGCTCTCTGACCCCACACTCCTCTGTTTTCTGCTCTCTCCGTCCCACCAGCTGTCTGTCTCTCTTCCTGTCTGTCTGTCGGACCAGCAGCTCTGTGAAGGACCGACTCTGACAGCCTGGATGGAGCCTAAAAATAGGCTGAAGAGCAGCAGCAGCACCTTCAGCAGAGGCAACGTTATAAATAGATGTTTGATTATCAGAGGAGCTGAAAGTTTGATCCGTTTTGTTTTCATCAGTGACGGTTCTGACTCCTCATTGGCTGCTGATAATTCATTCATTAACACCAGTGTGACGTTCAGGGTCACATTTATAATGCTGGATTTACTGTTCAAGTCTCCACATCATAATAATGAATTCATCATTTATGCAGATGATTAACTAATTATCATTTATAAAACATGTTAAAACAACCCGATATTTAAATGTCAAGAAAACTAGAAAAACACTCAGTCCAGCTCAGACCTGAACAATCCAACGCGTCTGTTTAGCTCTTAGCTTATAGCGGCCAAATAAAGATCATATACAAACACATATTTAGACCCAGAGATCTGGATTATGATCTGGATCTGCACCAAACGATACACACTCATAGATAAACATCAGAAATATGTGATTTTATATCCTTATTTATGGATTATTTCCTCAGAAATGAGAGAAAATGTTGA
Organism: Chaunax sp. Z400; assembly: GCA_037577475.1. Classification (NCBI taxonomy): domain Eukaryota; kingdom Metazoa; phylum Chordata; class Actinopteri; order Lophiiformes; family Chaunacidae; genus Chaunax; species Chaunax sp. Z400. Next base: position 21,597,745 of record CM075204.1, on the reverse strand, counting down.
AAAACAACAGTTTTTTTTAAACATTTCTGGATGTGAACCAAACAGTAACGGATTCAATCCTTCCATGGAGTTTAGAGGGAAATGATGAATGTCGTTTTTGTGTCATCCTGGAAGCAAAAAACTAACTAAGTAACTAACAAAAACTAACTAACAAAAAACTAACTAACAAAAAACTAATTAAGTAACAAAAACTAACTAACTAACAAAAAACTAACTAACAAAAAACTAACTAACTAACAAAAACTAACTAACTAACAACAAACTAACTAAGTAAATAACTAACTAACTAACTTAAAAACAACAACAACTAACTAACCAACTAACAAAAACTAACTAACTAAAAAAACTAACTAACTAAGAAAAAACTAACTAACTAAAAAAACTAACTAACTAAGAAAAAACTAACTAACTAACTAAACGAAACCATTTCCTGGATTCCACCCAACCCAAGAACCGACTCTTTAACTCAAAAGTTAATTAAATATGTTAAAAACGTTTATATATTTTGAACAAACAAACAAACGATGATAAAACAGAAAACTTTTTCCCTTGTGTTTTCAAAAGTTTTGCGTTCACACGACAACGTTGTGGACATGATCCTGGACCACATGGATCCAGTTGAAAATGCTGTCATTTGCTCTTCTCACCACCTGTTCTGTCCGCTGCCCTGTGGGAGGAGCTACAGGTCCAATAAGACTCCTGAACAGTTTTTATCTATGCGCCATAAAAGAACTGAATTGTCACTAGGATCTTATCTTCTGCTGCTGCCAGGTTATTTATTATTTAAGTGAGTTGTTTGGGTCCATTTAATGTTTTTATCTTGCACTTTCATTCTTTTGTACCACTGAGAGGAGTTGCTCTGAAGTTTTGTTGTACAGCTGTGCAATAAAGGCATTCTACTCTATTCTATGCCAGGCCAGTAGGTGGGGGTGCAGCCTTTCAAAATCAACACCACAGAAGAAGATCACAGTAGTAACTCAGCAAATCAGCATTAGAGGAGCGTAAATAAACTCAACAGAGTCTGCAGCACAAACAGAACCGGACAGTCTGACGTTGTGTTAGTTGTTGTTCTGCGTGTGCAGAAAAGGCTAGAACTACTATAGTCATGTGCGAAGCGAGGCTGTGATGTCATCGTTTTCAGAGGGGTTGTGTTTTACCTGTTTATATGGCGCCGTTAATGGTTGCGTTTTCAAAAGTTTCCATTTTCAGGCCCCCCCCAAAAACTCTAAACGTCAAAATGTAACAAAAGTTTATTGTTTTAGGATCAAATCATTGCCGTGGAAACGGCCCCTAAAACATGACCTCATCGGTGAAGGTCATAAAAATACAAAAACAAACATGTTTTATGATGTTTGTGATTCTAGAATCATTTCCAGAATGTTTCCTGATAAAAGATAAACATCTGATGACTTCTGTTCAAATTAATCCACAATCTAGTCCTGAGTCTTTATAAGAAAAGTGAAACCCTAGTGATAATTTACTCACTTTATGAGTTTACGCTCCTTTAGGAGAAGTGAACCACATTAGAAATCTCTCTCAATTTTCCAATAACTATTCAAAATACACGTTAAATTATAAGGAAACTATTTGAAAACGATTTTAAAATGAAGGAGTCGTCTCATCATCCAATCACGTTCAAGTCTTTTCTACTGAATCATTGTTGGAGTTGATTGTTCTATATATTTATTCTTCTGAACAATTTAAATCTGCTGTAGAATTTAAAGGTCAAACTGCTTTTGTTTCAGTCGGTTGGAGCTACTTTTAGTCAACCACACCTCTTTCCTTCCTTCCTTCCTGCTTCACTCTCTCTTCGTCTCTCGCTTTGACCAAAACAAGTTTCTAGGAAAGTTTCAAACATGACTTCACTGAAGAGACTGAAGGAGCATTAATTTAGTCATGAGTCCTGAGTCACATGACCTCATCAGTTTGATCATATTTAGTCACATGACCTCATCAGTTTGATCATATTTAGTCACATGACCTCATCAGTTTGATCATATTGAGTTTAGTTTGTGTGTGTTCAAAACAAAAACCCAAAAAAACTTCATTCGCATCAATAAAACTTGCGTTGCCTTGCGTTGCGTTCACTCGTCAAATTTCCGTCATTTCCAACAAACTGAATCAGGATCTGGATCATGGAGCAGCAGAGACAAGGTAAGTCAATCTAATTTTTTTTTTATTTTTTTTTTTAAGATTAGCCATGCTAGCTTAGCATGTTAGCATGCTAATTAAACACAAAACTGATTAGTTTTAAAGGGGTATTCATCATAAACTGCTGGTGACGAGAGAGGAAACATCACCTGATTTGCTAAAATCGACCAAAATGTGGGCCCAGCTGAGCAGAAATGATTGGCTGCTGATTTCTGACATCAGTCGTTTTATCAGAAAGTGTCCAAACCTTCAGACATGTTCTCCTCAGGTGACACCAAACCTGCTTCACTTCACCTTCAGACACAAACCGTCCAATCAGATGTTTGTATGATCAGAAGACTTCAGGCGTCGGTTGATGTTCAACCAGCTGTGTGTCGGTTGTCCTGGTGGGTCAGTGGTTTGGGTTCATGCTGGATAAACTGGAGGTTGTGGGTTCAAATCCAGCCAATGTTTGTTCTGAATATTAAGATCAAAACACATTGAATTAAGATATATTTATAAACATTTAACGTCTTTCAATTATTTCTGTTCTGTAAAAAGTCTGATCTCAAGTAAATTAATGTGAAAACAGGTTTTTCTGTTTACTTCAAACCTTTGATCAATATCATTGATTTCTGATCTGAACCAACACATTTTGACATTTCTTTACTGCATGGACAGATAATTTCACTACTATTAGTACTGTAGTACTGAGTATAATCAGTTATTTTATTTAGTCTGAGTCACATGACCTCATCGGTTTTATCATATTTAGTCACATGATCCTGTCTTTAGTCCAGGTTTAAAAGTCTGGACACTGATTCCACATCAGATTTATCTGATCATTATCTGATAAAAACAGGTTGAAGGATTCAGAATGCAGCTTTGCACAAAGTGTCTGGTCTGATGATGATGATGATGATGATGTCACTTTAAGGAATACATCCAGACATGAAACATGTTCTGATTGGCTGATTTATTTTGAACCACGCCTCCAAGCCAGTGAGCTGGGCTTCTTACACATTTAAAGTCTGACTATAGGTTGAGATGGTTTCAGCCCCAAAACCTCTAATCATTGGTTTACAGATAAAACTGTGAGACTCTGAGACCAGATATCCTGAGGAACCTTCAGAGCAGAGGGAACCAGATACTAGATGGTTCCATTAGTCTTTGGCCCCTATACCCAGGTCAGACCACCGGTTTTGTACGTCAGGACCGCTGCGGGCCTCCACCAGAGTTTCCTCTGGCTCCGCCCTGCCCAGACATAGTTCCCGATCTTTAGGGTCCTATCACACGCGCTCAGGCTCCACCTCCCCGACGGAGCTAAATGAAACAGCTAAGACAGTGGCTAGCAGATTATCTCTTACACAGTGACTTGTGGCTAACATCTTAGCCAGTAGCTAGTAGCTAACAGCAATGTTAGTGGCTAGTAGATTACATTTTACCCAGTGACTAGTGAGCCAGAATTGATCAGTCAGTTCAAGAAAAGAAGAGTCAGAGCTTTATTGTATTTATGTACAGATTACAGGTAACAATATATACGTAGCATAGATAACTAGGTTACAGCACTACTCAGTGGCTAATGTTCCCGACTAGTACAACATTCAAGTTGATTAGTAACACAGTCAAAAACCACATACCATTAGTAGACTAACCTGAATCAGGTGTACTCTGACTGTAATGTCAACACAACACAAGTTAAAGGGACGCTAACATTTTTATTATTTTATTTATTCATCATTCAGTAAACAGAAATAATATGTCTTGCTGTATGTATCAAGCTAGGCTTTTTACTTCCCAAGAAACATCTATGAATGCAAATTAAATTTTTCTTCAACAATCATTACATTGGTAACCAATCGTGTAAAGGCTGAAATTCTTTGAATTAATATATTATCTGTATAATGTGACATCATCAAATTAAAAATCTGTAGCGTCCCTTTAAGCTCCATCAACACCAGTAAAGTACAGGACATGGACCACCACCTACTGCTCATACACAATACTACGTCAGAGGCAGTGGGTTGTTGTTGTGGAGTGAATGGAGGCTGCGTTTATCATCAGTTCAAGTTTGTAACCAGTTTGAAACTGATCCAGTTCAAACTGGCCGCAGTGAAAACTGGTTTGATGGTCCCAGTTGGACATACAGACAAAGAGACACAGGTCCACTGATTGTGTCACAACAAGAGGAATAAATATAAAATAATTTGGTACATAGAAAAAGGAAGTCTTCAGAGTTTTTATTGTCCATAAGCGGACCGGTCCCAACGTTCCCAGTTTTAGCAGCAAAATCTCCGTGTTTGTGGTCCATGGACTGGATCGGAACGCCCCGGTTTAGGTTTAATAGCACTTTAACATGAACTGTACAACGTTATCCCATTCACACACAGCAGATTAGATGTTTCATTACAGTGGAAGCCTCAGGTCTGTAAAACACCACGACCAACAAAAAAGTTTAATTTTTTTATAATTATGGAAACTGAACTTTTTGTAATGTGCATTTTTTTCTTCAGTCGTTGGCACTCAGATGGTTTATGTAAGTTTTCTTCTTACAGTGTAAATTTAATCTAAAAGAAATCAAAGTTAGTATGTTTTGGTTTTTTGAAAATTGTTAAAATTTGGATCGTCTGGCTCCAATCATTTTCATTTAAAACAATTCCGTTAAGCTCCTGTCAGGTGGATGATTACAGATGAGGTTTGTAACGTAGTGAGTTTTCATGTGAGTTACGAACAAACGCTGCTAAACACATCAAAAACATACAAAAACAGTAGAAAAATAAAGTTATCATTACCTGATACACCAAATAACACCCACTGGATAATTTATATTTATATTATATTGGTGAGATGACTGCACCATTATGACTTAAATAATTTCACATTTTTGGTATAAAGCAACATATCGCACAACCGTCAATGTACGAAACGTTAGCTAGCCACTAAACTATGAGACAAAATTGTTCTGGAATATTTTAAATTTTAAATTTGGCCCTGTGTTGAAAACCAAAATAAAATTAAAATAAAGATATTTCAATTCAATTAAATTCAAATATAGGCCTAAATCAAATTTAAACTGAAATCAATTCACCAAAGTGCTACTTTTGAATTAGCTGGTGTTCCACTAGCCTCTGTTCCTTTATGTGTTTTATAGAATTTCATTTATTGGTCTTTATTATTAGCATAATTTTAACAAAGATAAAACTATTAAATGTAGTTGGAGTTGTACTTGTTTAATTGTACAAAAATAATTATTATAAGTAACAAACTTACTATTTTCTATACTAGATTTAATTAATTCAACAAAATATTGCATTAGTATAGCTTGCTAAAAATAACAAGGGCTTATTCAGTGTATACAGTATGAGACTACAGGAACTAGCTTGGCTGGAGCTTATTTATCATTACATTGGTTCGTTAGCCTTTAGCATGTGATCTATGGGTGGACGTAGCCCCATTTGTGACTCTGTGGACAAAATGTTCTCCCCATGAAAATAAAACTTGTAAAATGGACAAATGTTAAATCATTTTGATGAAATAGTTGTAATCTATTACTGATGATTAGAAATTGAATGCTTATCATGGACAATGTGAGTTTGTTAGCTGGCTAGCTACAGTATTAGTTTGCCTCCTCAACACTGACTGGTTAAACAGAAGAGCACACCTTAGAAACATATGCTTTGAATAGCGTAAAACATTAAAGTGCTAACTAGCTAGTAAGCTAACAGTTGAGGCATACTAGACATAAACATTTAGCAACGAATTTGGTTTACTTAGCATCTTTAAAATTAAGGTTTAATAGTTGAGACATTTACGAGATTATGGAATTACTTTATAAGATTCAATCTCCTCCAGGATAAAACGTAAAAATGTTTTGACTAAAGTTTTTGGTTCAACGATTAACGTACGTACGGAGTCACAAACGGAGCTGGAAGGGCCAGTTCAACAGTGGTATAGTAGCTAAACCAGAGGTGCAACCAGCTAACAGTCATAACATCCTGTAAAACTATCACGTTACAAAATCATTTTAAAATCCTAGACACAGAAAAACAACAGTGTTACTGAACAAAGTACCAACAAATTCAGTAAAACTATGTCTACGTTTCCATGACAGAGATAACAGAGGTAACAGGATAATCCGGTTGGTTAAAAACGACACGATGCGACAGTGGGAAGATCTTCCTAAGAACTCACGAAGAGGAAATGGCAGAGAAGAACATTCCATTTTCAGAACATTTACCTTCCTCTTTCCTTCAGCAGGCTCTGCCCACAAGTCCTCATTGGTTGTCCATGTCGTCCATCAAACATAAAGACCCTCCTCCAGAGTTCTGATTTCAGAGAGCTCCCAAATCTCAGCTCGTACCTGCTAGGAGCTCGCTATGTTATCACACTTCCTGGTTGAAGACCTCCTGCGGCGGTGCACACTCATTGGCCGGTGTCTGCAGATAGGCGGGCCTCATACAAGTTTAAGGCGTGATGGACAAACTCGTACTGCTCACCTGTCTGGATCATACCACCTCTGCACAGACAGACAGAGATTGATTAATAGATTAATATACATTTCTTACATTCAATTAATACATAGATATGAAATACTTTTGTTAATTCAGGGAAATTAAGTTGTTGAAAAGGTTTGTTTTGATAGCTACGTAGCAAATAACAAGGAACTGTGGTATTATGTGGAGGGGCGTAACTACTGATACCTGTCCAAACACCTTGATTACATCAGGACACATTAATGTGAACAAACAATCAAAGAACAACAGAGAAAACACGACTGTTTTATCACTTTATCACTAACTTTGTGGGAGGAAAACATCTGTTTACATATTGACATTGTGGGAAGTGAACACCTGTTTACGTGAAGACATTGTGTCGACTAAAAATGGTGATGTCTGAGTTACCTGTCGGCTCGGAGCTGGCAGGTGATGCTAAGCACATCCACCACTCCCTCCAGCTGCAGCTGTCGACAGCCTATCGTCGCGGCAATGAAGCAGCCGGTCCGGCCAATCCCGGCGCTGCAGGCAGAGGAGTATGGGTAATGGAGCCACTGTTAAACATTTTTTCAATCCTAGCAGGAAGTTTTCCTCTCTCTCTACCTGCAGTGGACGATAACCGGCCCCATGGCGGCGGCCGTCCGTCTGTCCGTCTCAACGTCGGCCATGAGCTGCAGCAGCGGCATCGTGGAGTCGGGGGTTTTGTGGTCGGGCCATGAGGTGTACCAGTAATGCTGCAGGACGCGGGTCTGGTTCCCACACTGAACACAGACAGATACATCATGTCTCTGCGTCTTCACCCAGAAACTTCAGTACTAGTACTGTAAACTGGTTACTATTACTGAGTTACTGAGTGTTAGTGTGTCGTACCTTGAGTGTGAGGTTGCGGGCGGCGTAGTGTTCACACTCTCTGAGGCTGTTGACCAAAACCTCAACCCTCCCATAGATTCCTCTCTTCTCAGGCCAATACAGAACACACTTCTGATGACGACAGGGAACACGTGACAGGAAGGACATCAGATCAGCATCTACTGTGGTGTCTACTGTAGTGTCTACTGTAGTGTCTACTGTAGTACTGTAGTGTCTACTGTAGTGTCTACTGTAGTGTCTACTGTAGTATCTACTGTGGTGTCTACTGTGGTGTCTACTGTGGTGTCTACTGTAGTACTGTAGTGTCTACTGTAGTACTGTAGTGTCTACTGTGGTGTCTACTGTAGTGTCTACTGTAGTGTCTACTGTAGTATCTACTGTGGTGTCTACTGTGGTGTCTACTGTGGTGTCTACTGTGGTGTCTACTGTAGTACTGTAGTGTCTACTGTAGTGTCTACTGTGGTGTCTACTGTAGTGTCTACTGTAGTATCTACTGTGGTGTCTACTGTGGTGTCTACTGTAGTACTGTAGTGTCTACTGTAGTGTCTACTGTAGTGTCTACTGTAGTGTCTACTGTGGTGTCTACTGTAGTGTCTACTGTGGTGTCTACTGTGGTGTCTACTGTAGTACTGTAGTGTCTACTGTAGTGTCTACTGTAGTGTCTACTGTAGTGTCTACTGTAGTGTCTACTGTGGTGTCTACTGTAGTGTCTACTGTGGTGTCTACTGTGGTGTCTACTGTAGTACTGTAGTGTCTACTGTAGTGTCTACTGTGGTGTCTACTGTAGTGTCTACTGTAGTGTCTACTGTAGTGTCTACTGTGGTGTCTACTGTAGTACTGTAGTGTCTACTGTAGTGTCTACTGTGGTGTCTACTGTGGTGTCTACTGTAGTACTGTAGTGTCTACTGTAGTGTCTACTGTGGTGTCTACTGTAGTGTCTACTGTAGTGTCTACTGTAGTATCTACTGTGGTGTCTACTGTGGTGTCTACTGTAGTGTCTACTGTGGTGTCTACTGTAGTGCTGTAGTGTCTACTGTGGTGTCTACTGTGGTGTCTACTGTAGTACTGTAGTGTCTACTGTGGTGTCTACTGTGGTGTCTACTGTAGTACTGTAGTGTCTACTGTAGTGTCTACTGTGGTGTCTACTGTGGTGTCTACTGTAGTACTGTAGTGTCTACTGTAGTGTCTACAGTAGTGTCTACTGTGGTGTCTACTGTAGTGTCTACTGTAGTGTCTACTGTGGTGTCTACTGTGGTGTCTACTGTAGTACTGTAGTGTCTACTGTGGTGTCTACTGTAGTGTCTACTGTAGTGTCTACTGTAGTATCTACTGTAGTGTCTACTGTGGTGTCTACTGTGGTGTCTACTGTGGTGTCTACTGTAGTACTGTAGTGTCTACTGTAGTGTCTACTGTGGTGTCTACTGTAGTACTGTAGTGTCTACTGTAGTGTCTACTGTGGTGTCTACTGTAGTGTCTACTGTAGTGTCTACTGTGGTGTCTACTGTGGTGTCTACTGTAGTACTGTAGTGTCTACTGTAGTGTCTACTGTAGTGTCTACTGTAGTGTCTACTGTGGTGTCTACTGTGGTGTCTACTGTAGTACTGTAGTGTCTACTGTAGTGTCTACTGTAGTGTCTACTGTAGTGTCTACTGTGGTGTCTACTGTAGTGTCTACTGTGGTGTCTACTGTGGTGTCTACTGTAGTACTGTAGTGTCTACTGTAGTGTCTACTGTGGTGTCTACTGTAGTGTCTACTGTAGTGTCTACTGTAGTGTCTACTGTGGTGTCTACTGTAGTACTGTAGTGTCTACTGTAGTGTCTACTGTGGTGTCTACTGTGGTGTCTACTGTAGTACTGTAGTGTCTACTGTAGTGTCTACTGTGGTGTCTACTGTAGTGTCTACTGTAGTGTCTACTGTAGTATCTACTGTGGTGTCTACTGTGGTGTCTACTGTAGTGTCTACTGTGGTGTCTACTGTAGTGCTGTAGTGTCTACTGTAGTGTCTACTGTGGTGTCTACTGTGGTGTCTACTGTAGTACTGTAGTGTCTACTGTGGTGTCTACTGTGGTGTCTACTGTAGTACTGTAGTGTCTACTGTAGTGTCTACTGTGGTGTCTACTGTGGTGTCTACTGTAGTACTGTAGTGTCTACTGTAGTGTCTACAGTAGTGTCTACTGTGGTGTCTACTGTAGTGTCTACTGTAGTGTCTACTGTGGTGTCTACTGTGGTGTCTACTGTAGTACTGTAGTGTCTACTGTGGTGTCTACTGTAGTGTCTACTGTAGTGTCTACTGTAGTATCTACTGTAGTGTCTACTGTGGTGTCTACTGTGGTGTCTACTGTGGTGTCTACTGTAGTACTGTAGTGTCTACTGTAGTGTCTACTGTGGTGTCTACTGTAGTACTGTAGTGTCTACTGTAGTGTCTACTGTGGTGTCTACTGTGGTGTCTACTGTAGTACTGTAGTGTCTACTGTGGTGTCTACTGTGGTGTCTACTGTAGTGTCTACTGTAGTGTCTACTGTAGTACTGTAGTGTCTACTGTGGTGTCTACTGTAGTGTCTACTGTAGTACTGTAGTGTCTACTGTAGTACTGTAGTGTCTACTGTAGTGTCTACTGTAGTACTGTAGTGTCTACTATAGTATCTACTGTAGTGTCTACTGTAGTGTCTACTGTAGTGTCTACTGTAGTACTGTAGTGTCTACTATAGTATCTACTGTAGTGTCTACTATAGTATCTACTGTAGTATCCACCTCTCTGCTACTGTTTTGAAGACATTGTACTTTCAGTCTTTACCTCGTTCTTCTCCTTCAGTTTGGTGATCATGATGATGACGGGCGACTCCTCCTGCCACGCCATCTGCCAGAAGTCATTCACCGTGTTCACCATGGGACCCTGAGTGGCGATGAAGGCCTTCTCGTCACCAAGGTAACCCTGGAACAGGAGCCAATCACACAACAGTGTCCCGTGAGCTCAGGAACACTTGACAAGTACAGTAGGAAGTAAATAATCCATCAGTGGCGTTTGTCCTGGGAGGAGAACATATGACGGATCTGACGGCGTCTGAATGACGGGAGGTCAGAACATCTGATGAAGCCGTCTGAACAGTCAGAGAGGAAGATGCGACACAATGTTTGTGAATGTTACTCAACATGTTGACAACATGAAGACTGATGACATCATAAACCAACATAAAGCTTTACCTACATTATTTAAAAAGGACTTTTAGCCTTGGATTTATTTCATTGTCTGTTATCTCAACTTTAATAATAAGGGAAAACTTTATTTATATAGAAAACTTTATTTATAGAGCACCTTTCAAAATAAAATGACACAGATTGAATAAAATGGAAACAAGATAAAACAATTTGAACATTTACAACAAATAAAATCAGTTTTAATAGTTTTCTTGTCTTGTCCTAGGAGAGTAACTAAGTACATCTACTCAATAACAAATGTGACATATCTGTACTTTACTTGAGTATTTATACTTTTACTCCACTACATTAATCTGACAGGACAGAATGCAGGAAGACGGAGCTGTAAACCTGATCGATCAGGTCTGAATCATTGATCTGGATCAGGTGCTTGTGTTTTTATACGGTACTCACTCGTATGTAGTTGGCATTAATGTAGGAGCTCAGAAGGTCGTTGCAGCTCTTGGACTTCAGAATCACTCTGGAATGAGGGTCTGGTCCGACAGGAGAGGACAGGACAGGACCGGGGACAGAAGGTAAAGATCTGGTCTTTAATTGGACAGTTCAAATGTTTCATTTTAAAACAACTACGACAAAAAACCATGACCGTCTCCTCCTCTGTCATATGTGGCTTTGACCCCTTTGGGACGTGATTTCAAACTCCTTTAAACACTGTCTGGACCGAGCCCTGCTCTGATTTTAGACCAGGTCTTAATTCTAACCCCCTTTAGATACAGTACTGACTTGATCCATATCCACTCTGAACATAGTCTTGGGCTCCTTTTTTTCGTGTGTTTGTCTTGTGGCCATTTAAAATTCAGTCTGGACTTAAACCCCGTTAAGACTTGGCTTGAAGCTCTAATTAATAGTAGTCTCGACTTCGTCTCATGTCATTCTGGACTTCATCCTGACCCTATTTTAGGTTTTTTAGGCTATTTTGAGCCTCTGTTAGACTCTGTGTAGATCTGGCTTTGGAGTCTCTCTAACACTTTATCTAAATCCCGCCTCCTGACCACGCCCCTGCACAGAGCAGTAAACACTTCAGAAAAGACAACACAGAAACTCAGGAAAGAGTTTGATTGACAGCAGCTTTAAGTGAGCATTCCATACTCTTGATTGGCCGGAAGGAAGGAAGGAAAGCCCCCTGTTCGATAACCCCGCCCCCTCTCCAAAACATGGGCCACACACTAATACCCATCTGTCTGTGTGTGTGTGTGTTACATAACGTCTTAATCGGGCCGAGCTGCCGGTGTGAGAACAAACAGTTCTCTGAGGAAAACTCATTGTTTAATTGTGTGTGAAGTGTATATTAACTGTTCTTGGGATTGTTGGCCTTTGACCTTAGGCCCCTCCCACATAATGAAAGGACTTCCTGGTTTAACAGGAAATGAGAGATGAGTACTCACTGGGCAGTATGGTCTTGTATCTGTTCTTGGTGCCGTGGTTTGGGACGTCCAGTTCTTTGGGATCAATGAAATTCATGGGAATCTCCTGAGAGGAAACGTCACCGTTAAAATGTGTAGAAGAAGTAATACTGCACCAACACCTGATAGGTACACACATACAGTATTCATACTGGGTACCAGGTACTACGACTCCATCAGTACTGCTGTGGGTATTTTATATATCATCGCTGGTTGTTTCTACTTTCTGAGACGTTAGCATGAAAATAATCACGTTATAAAGGTTTTTTTTAAATAAAAATACAGCAAACAAACTTTACCTCGATGAAATAAAGTAAGAGTTTCCTGATTTAAATCAAAGATTAAATCTGTTCAAATAATAAACAGACAGTCATCAGAAACTGAGCAGAATTTTACGGAAGTCCTTTAAAAAAACGACTGTCAGTCATTTTAATGAGAAACGTTCTTTAACGTCAGTGTTTGGCTCCATCCTAAAACCCCGTGTTCCTCTGACACCTGAGAAGAATTCCAACTCTGGTTTGGAAACACTGGTCGTCGGGTCACATGACACCGTATCCGTCCTGTGATTTGTCACCTGATATGATGATTTTTTTAAATGGAGTGTGATGCGATGACTCACAGTGAACTCGGCGTGGAGTTTGTGCGTGTTGTTGACGATGTCGCGGAGCTGCTGTCGCGTTAGCGGCCTTCTCGCCGACATCAGATACTCCCTGGCTGCCCCCTCTCTGGGGGTTACCACGGCAACATTCAGGGGCTCCACGGCGCCAAGAGCTGACATGTCCAACACCAGGGAGACATTGGAGCCCCGTCTGGAGAGGATGAAGAGGAGACGGGGAGGAAGGACACCTTAAAATCAGCGTTAGGATTTTCAACACCTGTCTTACAGGTGAGCATCTACCTTACTGTAAAAATACTACTATATAAAGTACTACTACTACACTGTACAAATACTCTCATAAAGTACTAATAATTGAATTGAATTAAAGGGTTGTTTTTATGTCGATTAGTTTTTAACAACATCTGTTTTTATATTATTATAATTATATTATTGATTATTATTTCCTTCTTCACCGACTTCAGATCAACAGTCAGATGATCTTTTTTTGTATTTATTATTTTTTTCTGTCAGAAGAAGAAGACGATGTGTTTGGATCGTCTGGCTACGTGTTAGCCGCCTTCCTCTCCAGGATGCTGTTACTTCCTGTTCGTCTGATTGCTGATTGGCTGCCGTCCAGCGTGGACACACACACACACACACACACACACACACACACACACACACACACACACACACACACACACACACACACACACACACACACACACAGACACACACACAGACACACAGAGACACCCACACACACAGACACACAGAGACACCCACACACACAGACACACACACACACACACACACACACACACACACACACACACACACACAGACACCAAGGCAAACATCCTGTTCTCACCCTGAAGTCTTCCTTCCTGTTCTTACCTTCAGAAACATTCAGTGTTCAACACTCGCTGTGTCACCAGAACAAAATGGAGGCTCCTCAAGTCGGCGGAAGAGTTCTGAGGGGCAGATAACGGCTGAAGAACTGGACCCGGAGTGAGACTCAGATAAAAGTGTTTTCTTTATGGTTATGAAACCACTTCAGAGGAAAATGAACCTCGGCCAAACTCACATACAGTGTGACACGTAACATGTCTCTGTTTGACAAGAGAGGTTTCATTTAACCAACAGCAACATGTTTCTCACGTCAAACACGAGTCGCTGCGACCCGACGAATCAAACACGAGTCGCTGCGGCCCGACGAATCAAACACGAGTCGCTGCGACCCGACGAATCAAACACGTGTCGCTGCGACCCGACGAATCAAACACGAGTCGCTGCGGCCCGACGAATCAAACACGAGTCGCTGCGACCCGACGAATCAAACACGAGTCGCTGCGACCCGACGAATCAAACACGAGTCGCTGCGGCCCGACGAATCAAACACGAGTCGCTGCGACTCGACGGCCCGAACCAAACTCTAAAAATACTCTTATGGGTAAAAGTACTGCATTTAAAATGTTACTTTAGTGAAAGTATATATGTAATGTATTATGTATATTATGTATATATGTAACCAATTATTATTAGCATTCTGCTGATTATTGATTGACTGATTGTAACTAACATGTAGAGGGGCGGGGCTACATCACAGGAAGTTACCTTTCTTGGAGTCCTGCAGCAGGTTTCATCCTGAAGGGGGAGGGGCAGGGCTTCAACTCGCTATTGGCTGTCACAGGGGCAACGCTGGCGAGAGGGGTGTGGTCACTGTTGCTGACTACGTGGACAGGGGCGGGGCTAGGAGGAGAAACACATTCAGACGTGTGATTTACTTTAATACGTTTTTACGGTCCGCTGTCTGGTGACTGACCTGGGCAGAGGGATGATGGGAGGAGCAAGGTGGCGGCAGGCTGTGATTGGCTGCTGCGGCGGGATGGGCGTGGCTACAGCTGGAGGGAGCTCAGCTTGGACCATACTGCCTGACGTCACAACCTGCTGAAGGTTAGAAGCTCATTACTGTGTGTAGTTAACATGTGTAGATAGAAGACGTGGGGATGTACTGCACTGACCTTGGTGCCCTTTGACCTCTGGGCGGAGTCTGGAGGGACAGCTGGGGTCAGGTGGAGGTCAGGAGGCGGAGCTTTTAGCTGTCTGTCAGAAACGTGAACCTTTTCTTTGAGTCGGTACAAAACCTGGAGATCAGAGAGGAGAAACAAGTCGTCAGGTTACGACTGGAGGTTATGAATAAAACTGAAACATCAAAAACTGTTTGATTGAGAGTAGACCTTAATTTTAATTAGGAAACATTTTTATGAACCTTATTTAATGGAGGAATAATTTATCAAATGAATCAGGTTTGCAGCAGGTCAGAGCAGCTAAAGGGTCTACAAAGAACTAGAGCTGCTGGTCATTAAGGATCATTTAGAGACTGAGGAGTCAGGAAACACTTTAATATCTGATTATTGATCTGTTTAAACTGTTAATGTGTGATGTGATGATTAACAGCTGATCAATAATATTTTTTTCACCAATAACCCTGATATATAATGGAATTACATGAATTATTTTATTCCTGTAGATGTTGTCTCAATGGTTCAGATTACTTTGAATTGGGCTGTTATAAAATAAACTTGCCTTCTCTTATATCCAGGCTGTAGACAGAGCCCTGAGGTTCTGATCGACTGAGTCACTCATTCTTTAAAACACATTTTTATCAGAGAACCTGATTTTAATTCAGCTTTTTAATTTCCTTTTAACTGCTTATGACGTGTTTTTTTTATAGTTTTTAATTTTTTTTATGTTTTATTTTTACTGGCCTTGGTTTTGAAAAGCGTTTGATAAATAAAGATTATTATTATTATTATTATTGTTATTATTATTATTACCAGATCAGGAAGAATTCATCCAAATAAAAAAACAGTTGAAACTTAAAATCTGTTTCCTTCATGTTTTTACAGGATCAACTGGGAGAAAATGATCCCATTTTGTTTCACTTAGTGGTTTCAGACAGTTTAGATGAACTGGTTTCTCTGGTCCAGAGCTCCCACCTGTGGAACAAACATCATACTGCAGCTAAAACAGAAACACACTGTATGTCTGTTTCATCATATTTTATTATTTCAGTTGGCATGAAAAATATTTTCATCATCTGTTTTCCTCTTTGTGACCTTTGACCTCGGTTGTTTCAGCCAATCAGAGCAGCGGTGGTGGAGGATTTATCACTTCTATGTTTGTGAGGACCAGTTCACTGAGACATGTCTGTGTGAGTGTGTGTGTGTGTGTGTGTGTGTGTGTGTGTGTGTGTGTGTGTGTGTGTGTCTGTGTGTGTGTGTCTGTGTGTGTGTGTGTGTGTGTGTCTGTGTGTGTGTGTGTGTGTGTGTGTGTGTGTGTGTGTGTCTGTGTGTGTGTGTGTCTGTGTCTGTGTGTGTGTGTGTGTGTGTGTGTGTGTGTGTGTGTGTGTGTGTGTGTGTGTGTGTCTGTGTGTGTGTGTGTGTGTGTGTCTGTCTGTGTGTGTCTGTGTGTGTCTGTGTGTGTGTGTGTGTGTCTGTGTGTGTCTGTGTGTGTCTGTGTGTGTGTGTGTGTGTGTGTGTCTGTCTGTGTGTGTCTGTGTGTGTCTGTGTGTGTGTGTGTGTGTGTGTGTGTGTGTGTGTGTGTCTGTCTGTGTGTGTGTGTGTGTGTCTGTGTGTGTGTGTGTGTGTGTGTGTGTCTGTGTGTGTGTGTGTGTGTGTGTGTGTGTGTCTGTGTGTGTGTGTCTGTGTGTGTGTGTGTGTGTGTGTGTGTGTGTGTCTGTGTGTGTGTGTGTCTGTGTCTGTGTGTGTGTGTGTGTGTCTGTGTGTGTGTGTGTCTGTGTGTGTGTGTCTGTGTGTCTGTGTGTGTGTGTCTGTCTGTGTGTGTCTGTGTGTGTGTGTCTGTGTGTGTGTGCGTCTGTGTGTGTGTGTGTGTGTGTGTCTGTGTGTCTGTGTGTCTGTGTGTGTGTGTCTGTGTGTGTGTGTCTGTCTGTGTGTCTGTGTGTGTGTGTGTGTGTGTGTGTGTGTGTGTGCGTCTGTGTGTGTGTGTGCGTCTGTGTGTGTGTGTGTCTGTGTGTCTGTGTGTGTGTGCGTCTGTGTCTGTGTGCGTGTGTGTGTGTGTGTGCGTCTGTGTGTGTGTGTGTGTGTCTGTGTGTGTGTGTGTGTGTGCGTCTGTGTGTGTGTGTGTGTGTGTGTGTGTGTGTCTGTGTGTGTGTGTGTGTGTCTGTGTGTGTGTGTGTGTGTGTCTGTGTGTGTGTGTGTGTGT